>JAYEPQ010000009.1:16170041-16477541 GCA_036321105.1 Dracaena cambodiana
GACTTCTCTGTCTCCGGGCTAAAAATCCAAACTGTTCTTCGAATCTATTTCTATGCTAATTAAATCTAAAACTTAATTTAAAAAATATTGAAATTCGAATAGGATGACAGATTCATATTTTTAAAAACTTTCGATCGTCGATTAGAACCAATGCATGTTGGCTTCTCTATTTTTTTTTTTTCCGTTGACCAACCAACAAATAAAATTACTCTTTTTTTAGGGTTTCTGCTGAAGAAATAGATGATTTAAACTAATTTTCGAGGTGATTTACTGAAGATGAGTAAACAAGTAAGAGAGGATTGAAAGAGAGGTTGAAGGAGAGGATGTTGGAGATTTTTTTCCTTTTTCTCCGCTGCTGATGCCGGAAGAAGAGAAGGCAATGAGAAGATAAAGGAGAGGATAATTCTAGAATAAAACTTTAATGACAGTCTGGTAAATATAAGAAAAGATTTAAGCGGGCTCACTAGGAAACAAAGGTGTGCCCCTCTAGAAATTCCCAATTTTATTACCTTGGTTTTTTGCATCCCTGATATGCTGGTTAGTACTTTTTATTAGATAGATGCATTCACGGCTTATGTTTCTCTTTTATTTATGAATTTTGCATATATTATTTGTTACCTGTGGTGCTTGCAATTTTTTTATGTCCTCAATGCTAGGTATTTGGCATGGGACCTCACAAGTGCCATTGATTGAACATGTACCGTTTAGAACCAATAATATTGCACCATAGATATTGAGGATGTGTAAAAAGACAACTTTTAAGTTTCTAAATTTATACTTTGTTATTTGCCATGGGATTTGCATGGCAAGTACAATTATAGATTTTTGGAGTAGGCTATATACCAGTGATCTCGGGTTTCGTGTCGGACTAGGATATTGGCTACAGCAATTTGTTGGAATATTTGATTGAAAAGGAATAATAGAATTTTTAATTATACTGCGCATTTATTTCATATTTGTACTAGACATATCTTACATGATTTCTCCCTTTGAACAGATATTCTTTCAAATATGGAGCGAGTGCAAATTTTAGGAGGATCGTCAGATGATGATTTGGGGCTCCCAACAAGACTAGGAGCCCCCACATTGGAGCAGGAAGATTGTCCTAGAGTACTGGGAGGAGGACCCGAACCTTATCTTATTTTATTTTACTGTACTGTTTTACTTTTAGTTTATGTAAGGACTAATGTATCCGGAGAACTACTCATATAAGTAATCATACTCTTCAGTTTTGTTGTTTTATTATCTACTTGCTAATGGAATGCGGAGAATTACCACCCGCCGTTTTGATTTAAAAAGTACAATTATATATTGACGTTGACTAGGCACTACACAAATTTAAGTAGCTTTCTTATTGTGATTTGTTATTCTGCAATGCATTGTTTACGTTAAGAAGGTTTTGGATAGAGAATTTCTTTATCCTTTGGATTTTAAAGTGCCCTTGTGGTTCCCCATTTCTTTCTATTTTTGGGAGACCACAGTCCTTGAGCCTTTTGCCGTTATAAGCAGAGAGATTAAGGGTATTAACCTTTTCATGTTAGTGATTTTTGTTTATAACTGTGAAAATTCTCATTGTGAGCTTGTTTAGCTAGAAAATTTTTGTACTAACTATTGATGCAAAAAATTGGTTGGTGAGGACCAAGGCAAAAGTCCACAAGAACAAGCGGCCTGCAAGGCCCTAAACATCACCAGGCTACAAGCCCAAATGAAGTCTCCTAGCAGTGAAGGTTCTGTTCAATTTCCATACTTGGTAACAACTCAGCAATGGCTCTAAATCATGTGATCTTCACGTGGTTCCTCCACTGAAGAGATGGAATTGGATTAGGAATCATATTTATCCGATCACGATGAATCAACTATCCTTCATAATCCATTGTGGAAAGAGAAACCAAATTATCCAAGGAAACACATCTATGGATGCGGAGATAAGAAGTACAACGAAACCTATTTATAAAAGCAAAGATAGGAAAACTTGCACTTATTACAACTTCTTTGGTAACTGAATACCAACAACTATAAATTTCTCCCTCTCCCTAGAGGGGGGACCGTTTTTTTTTTTTTTTTTTCCTTCAACCCAAGAAGCTCTTTTGCTCATCATTTATTCTACGCCTGTTTCTTTAGAGTTAAGAGGAAAAATAGAGTTCTGAGTGACATGTACCATTCACAATTCAAAGATCCAATTTGGACGGCCGACTTTTTGCCTAAAGACATGGTTTAGAGTTTTATCTCAGTCGAATCTTTTTACTATTTTGTGCATGTACACTTTTGTGTTTACTTTATTATCTAATAGTCTACCTCGCACGGACTCATATGAGATTCCATGTCTTAGTAAGAGTAGTGCTTCAAGCTTAGTCAACTGGTTTGAATCTGCCATCTGCCATGAGCCCAAACTCTGTTGATCAGTTACTGTTTCTTAGACCATTTTTTTATTATTGTGCAAAATATATTCTGCTTCTTCAGGTCCAGTCTAGAAATGCTCGTCGTAAAAACCTAAAAAGACAATGGGTACAGGAACTAAAGTCGAAAGAGGTTCGGCTAAGATTATTTCTAGAAATGTTACACCCTTTTCTTTGTTGGTGAAATAAATAAAATCAACTATAGAACTAATTTAATTGCGCTACTTAAAACTTACAGAATACTCATGCGAGATTTCACCAAATCTCATTCACAAGTATAGATCAAATATGAATGTCTTAAGTATTAATTTGTTTCGATTCGACAAGTATAAACCCTATTAGAGTGTCCATTAACATTAAATAATTATGAAATTTATAGAATCTGTCCTGTCAACTTCTCCATAAATTAGTATAAGAGAATAATATCCCTCCGATATGTTTGTGGCAGCTATATTACTTTCTTTCATTCATTTAGTAATTATTTCTTTAATCGTGCTTTTATATATATATATATATATATATATATATATATATATATATATATAAAGAGAGAGAGGGAAAACAGGGGAATCCTTCACTAGCGTGGCCTAATAGTTGTATTACACGTGGCACTACTCAAAATAACAAATAAAAGAACTTTCTTAACCGCTAGTGGCGCCACGTGTAATACAATTATTTGGCCACCTAAGCACTAGTTAAGAAATTTTCTTCACCGTCGATGAATTTGCCATTTACTCATATATATATATATAGAGAGAGAGAGAGAGAGAGATGAAAATGAGCTGACAGCTCACGCAAATTACTTGAGCTGCAGTTCATTTCCACTATCTCCAATATTTTTTTAAAAAAAATCTTTTGGATTATGATTTCGATCCCCTAGGATTCATTCATACCCAATTTCTTGGGTTTTAATTTTGAGTTGGTCCTCCATCAAGTTAATACAAAATTAACGGTTTGCAATGAATAAAATATTTTATATGCATTCGATGAAATGTAAATAAACTCCAAAATTTATAAAATTTAATCTGAAAGAAATTAAGAAAGTAGAGATTGTAATTAAAGAAAAAAATTGAAAAAAATTCATTTGATCATTATAGTTTTACCGCTAGCTCACGTAAATTTTCTTGAGCTGGCGGCTCACCTATAGTAATCTCACACACACACACACACACATATATATATATATATATATATATATATATATATATATATATATATATATATATATATACTTTCTGGCTGGCTATCTGTTTGAGCTCAATTAGCAACAAACAGTTTACATAATTTTGTATTATGTTAATTAGGCTCTTGTTTTGTGCTCCAGGAAGCTCTTCACTGGAATTGGAACAACCAGCAAGAAGGAAGGTCAAAAATGGGGTAGGGAGAATCCACTGGGCAATTGGAATGACCCTAATGGCAATAAACAGCTAGCAGTACTCTAACGAAAAAGAGAAAGACATGATGAGCAAATGGAATGATGCTAATAGTTATAGAGGGGAGAAATTTGCTAGGGATACGACAGTGAGCAAATCGAATCGTGCTAATGGTTATGAAGTACAGCCTTATAGCAAGCAAAGTCTGTGTGAACAAGTGGTGTTAATGATGCTAATTAATGATTGTAGAGAACGGTCTAATGCAATGTCTAGCAACTGGAACAATGCTAATGACTATGAGGAACAGTCCAACAATAATTCAATATCTGGAAGAGGACAGACACGAAGTAATTAACCGGATAGATTTTAGACGTACGCCTTCTTCCTTTAACACACACATTCCTCATGCATCCATATGTTGTCGTACTGATTAAAATAAGCATTGGGGAGTGTTAGGCTTTACCCTCGTAAGCAGATATGAGAACAGTTTTATGATGAAGAAGGAAAAGTTCACCTTAATCTTTGGATTATATACATGCATTGTTCTTTATGACGTTCTGAATATAGTGTCTATTTTGTGTTTTTTCCTACAATTTCACTTTTCTATGTGATTACTGCAGTCTACATGTTCTTTAATTTTAGTAGTAGTTTAGTACAGTTACAGCACTAATAGATAGAGAGAGGTTGAAGCAAGCAGTTTGTGCAACTCCTTTTCATCACTTTCATTACCAAAATTGGAGCAACTAACCATCAAAATCGGCAATGTTCTTTCATATCGTTTGATTGTCATTGCCATGGTTCCCCGAGGTTTCTTCTTTTCGAGTATGATTTTTTTTTTTTTTTAATCTAATCTAGTGATTTTAATATTACCATCTGCATATCTTGTTATTCATTGTATGGTAAAATATTTTATTATATGAAAGCAATTCCTGTCACGTGAACTCGTCATGGGTGCTATGAGCAAGCTTATACATTATGTATGTTGCCCTTTCGACCACTTATTTAGGTAGGGTGAGCTACGTCATACTAATGCATGTCAATGAGTACTATATATCCTGGTTCCGGTACCTGAGTACCCTATCTGTTTTATCTGATGAGGATGTAGACAGAAGGGATTCTGACGGTCCAAAAATAGGTCCCAAAACCGGCTTATAAAAGCATTACAGTGAATTAATCCTAATCTGTCTTCTTTCCTTAAATAAAGGGGCTGCTATTTGGGCATGTTAAAATATAAATTAATTTCTCTCAACTTTCACTACAATTTCGGAAGTTTGGTACAGTGGAAGCGTTTTTCAACATGGTATCAAAGCAATCCAGATTCGATTCCTACTGGACCTGCATTTTAATTGCGGATTTTAAAAAAAATTATACCGTTTACGAGTTTTAAAAAATTATACCGCTGCGTTAGACGTGTTAAAATATAAATTAATTTCCCTCAAGCCAATATAAATTAATTTCAACAGGGCCGAAGAGAAGAAAAATAGGACAGTTTCCTTTGAGATTTCTTTTGCGGCTGAAGCAAAGGAGAAGAGCGGCGGCTGTAATACAGGTAGAAGATTATTGTATTCCTTTTGAGGTGAGAGTTTAATTTTGTATTTTGTGTGATTTCATTAATTTCTCTCTTATGGTTGAAAGGAAGAGAGTTGTAATCTTTGTTTTGATATAGTGGAAGCTTTCGATCGTATCCCCGTGGATGTAAACACATTATCGAACCACATAAATCTGTGTATGTTCACTATCTCTCTGCTATTTTTCTCTTCCAGTTAACTATTATATTCCTCCAGTTGTTGTATTGATATATTATTATTATTTTTGCTAACACTGTGGTCCAAGCTAATATAAATTCTTCCGGAACACAAATTGGCACACCTGTGAACAACTGGGAAATGGCAGTTGTCAGCGGTAAAGCTAAAGAGACAGTTCAACCCACAGGTATTCATGGCATATAAGACGAGATGATATATAGCCTTTTACTCAATGGTTCATATATTTACGCATTAGTTTTTTTCAATTGCTTCGTGTAGCAAAAGGAAATGCATGTGGGTCTACCAGGGACATAATCAAACAGGCCCTGAATGAGGAGAAGGCACAGCTGCAGAAGAAGAAGAAGGATGCCTCGGATGAACGTACCCCTAGTAAGAGTACTGCCAGTTCTTCATGATCATAAGATCTTTGAGAAGGAGAGCATCCTCATGGTAAGCAAGGACAGGATGCAAGTTATTGAAAAAGTCTGCTATTTTGGTGAGATGGTGTGCAATTTTGTTGAGATATAATGGCTGATAAGCCTTGCGTCAATTCCATTTGCATTGTCCAGCGGAATACAACACCCCTTAGTTGTCCTTTTGGCGAAGATGGTTACGTTCTATCTATCTCACGGGGAATGAGTAAAAATTATGTTGTAGATTTGACAATGGTATATACTTATGTAATGTGAGCATGATGGTCTTTATACTAATACTTTATGAGCTCAAACAGTTTAGTAGAAGGTTAATCAAATGGCTTAAGGATCAACGAATCTAGTTGTGTTTGCCCTGCGGCTTTAGTTAAATTAGTGAATGAATCTAAGCTTCTTACCATTTTAAAGAAACCGATAAACTTCTGTTGCAGTTAGTGCTGGGGTATGCTGGTCTGTGATCCTAGTAGCCAGCAATGAGCTGCTACTAAGTCTTGTCATCTTCCAGGGCTTTTCACTGAGTTGCAGTTGGTGCGAACAATTTTTATTTTTATTTTTATTTTTTTTCAGTAGGGGAGGAGAACATAACCTTTTTTTTTTTTTTTTTTTTCCTTCCCTTGACTGGGGCAAGTACTTTTCTTTATTACGGGGAGGCAAGTCTCTCGGAAAGAATTTTTACAGAAACCTTAGGGATTAAGTTTTTTTTTTTCTAATTCTTTTTTTTTTCTTGTGGTTATGTCAAATTTTCAAATATTACAACATCTCATACCTCAATCCGGCAAACATCTCCTGTCGCTAACTCTAGGAGCCATTGTGATGCTCCCGTTTTTCAGTTGTTTCTCAAAACGAAAAATGCTACTTAAAATAACACTAGATAATCCAATAATCATAGAATCTTAGAATAATCGTAACTACTGTTATAACAGATGAATAAATAACATATCTGAAACTGGAATTGCATTTATAAAAAATAAGATTGATTATATAGAAAGAGCATACTGTTCTAGATATGTACGTTAACAGAATCAAAAGAAGGAACAGTGTCCGATAAAAAAAATATAAACAATATATACATATTATGAGATAAGATTCACCTCTTACTATTGTTCTGCATGATTAATGAAGTATGGGTCCCCGATTGATGTATGCTCTCCTTCCATTTCCTCAAAACCTGGGCTTAGAACCCAAGAAATTAAACCCAGCAAATAACATTTTAAGGAGAGAAAAAATGTGTACTATTATAGTACAAGAGTATTTGTGCATGTGAGCATGCTCATATCTGAATATATAAAATTAAGAATGTAAGCAAGTATACATAAATAAATAAACAAACATGACGAATAAATACTCTATGTATTTTAATCATATATTCTATTGATGTTAGTCATTATCCAAGTTAATTGTAGAAACTGTATTAATGCATAAAATGACGCTATTTTCTACTATCGTATAAGTGCCCATACATATTCGGGCCCCGGCCTCAATCGCATAGCACTGAACCATGCGATACTACTAGGTACTACAATTCAACTCTGTACTGAATTACAGTAATAGATATACCACGTTAGGTACTAATCATTAATCGGTGATTCTGTATCACCCAGGCCGCTACAGTAAAAGATTTTCGGCCATAGTATTTCATTAATTCTTATATGATATAGGTCCTATCCATCATACGGACTTCTTCCCATCTGAAAATTCATGATATATGCTACATATGACTTATAATGACATGACTCGTTCATTCACATACACATATCCATTCATATCATCCACGATATCATTAATAAGTCATTACTGGATCATGTATAAATAATATTTCTATATTTCGTATTAATACAATATGTTATTCACAAATAAGTGTCGCATGACATGCTATATAATCGAGATTTAATGAAATGATGTAGGTCATCGATCTTATAATTTCTTATTCAATTCAAAATAAAGACAATTTATAATGAAGAGTACTAATGATAATAACACATTTAAATAAAGTCACATATTTCCTACTTTCTTCACTGAACTATATTTAAATAATGTCAAAACACATTTAAATACAATCATACAATGTACCAATTACAGTACAATCATAAATACACATTTAAATTTTATTTATTTCTAATGATACCTCATATTATTTAAATACACATTTTAATTTTTCTATTGTATTAATTAGTTATATTTTCTTTTGTATTAATTTTTTTACATGCAAATGTCAGAGCTATGGATGTAAAATATGACCATATTAATTTTTAATCACAACATTCTTATAGTTTAACTAAAATATTTTAGTGATCATGAATATTGTATCTATGATTATTGTATGTTAATTATTAATTAAAATATTGTGACCATGGTCATTCTTATATTTTTGTGACCATGACCATTACTAAAATTTTTGTGACAATGTCATGCAAACTATTTTAGTAATTAATTAACATTTGACAATGATCATGCCTTTATAACAAATACAACCAAATAATCTATTTGTTCCTGTATTTATGAAATCAACCAAACGAAAATAATATTATTAACATAACCATAAAACAAAATTTACTAAATTTCTTGCTTTGAAATAAATCTTTTGTGACAGATTGCTTGGATTTTTTTTCTTAAGTTGTTGAATATACGATGTCGATTATAACAATACATTTAAATAATATTAAATAGTTTGAAACGTTTCAATCTAAAATATTAATTTTACTGTGAATATTAAACATAATTGCACAATTTTAAATATTTGATGGATCAATATATTTAAATTATATAATTTTTAACATTAAGAAATATAAATATTATAGTATTTGTGTAGGTCAAAATTGACTCAATACGAGTTTTGTTAGGTATGTTTAGAATTCAACTATCAAATTACCCAATAATCCGGTCCAGCTCTTAATATCAATTAATAGTCCAAAATATAAGCCAAGTATATTCATGAAATAATAATTCAAAATGTGAGCCAAGAATATTAATAAAATAAAATAAATTACATATACAAAATATAAATTAAATATTTTTTTAAAGAAAAAATAAAGAATAGTAATGTTACTTACCCGGTTCCCTATCTCTCTTATTCTTCTTCTTTTAAATTTGCTTGGAAAAATTTCCCTCTCTTCTTCTGCTGCTACAGTTATAAGCTGGAGGAGGTTAGATTGGTTTAATTTTTTGAGTGGCCAAATGAAGATTTGAGATAAAGTGTTTATATATATATATATATATATATATATATATATATATATATATATATATATATATATATATATATATATATATATACACACACACACCCAAGTTATCCAGGGAGACTAAAGTAAAGTAGCTTAAAAGATTTGGGGGATTAAAATCAAAATATGAAGATTTCGGAGACTAAAATTTAATTTAAAAATGTAAGGGATCGATATGTAAAAACCCCATAATCCCAATAGCCCCAAAGATCAACTAATGATGGCAGAATGGTGAATTCTCCCGTCCAAAGCCAAATTTGGTAGTTTCTAGATGGGCACAGCATATTTCCTAGTGAGCCCACTTAAAAAATGGCTTTATTTATCACTTTGCCATCATTTTTTTTTTTGTCAAAAATGCTCTTCCTTCAAATCCTCCTTCACCCCCACCCCCCGGGTGCCCCTTTTATTTCCCTGATCCGGGCTGACCAGCCCGGATCAGTTTGGTTGATCCGGGGCTATCAGCCTCGAATCAACCAAACTGATCCGGGCTGGCTAGCCCGGATCTGGACTGGTCAGCGGTCGGATCGGTCAGGACGCGAGCAGACAGAGCGATTGGGATCAGGGATTTGGGGTCCGGCGAAACGTTGGGAGAGGGTGGGAAAGGGATTTGGGTTTGGAGTTTTATGAAAGAGAAGAGAGTGTGAGAGATGGGTTGGGAGAGAGAGAGAGAGAGAGAGAGAGGAGATGGTGTTAAAAAGATAGAGTTTGGAAGATAAGTTCTGGAGAAGAACGTGTGAGAGAGAGATGAGGAGATGGTGGAGGATAATATGAAAATATAGGTGTGCTCACTAGGAAAAATCTTTTTTTCTAAAAATAGAGGATATACTTACTAGGAAAAAGCTGTGCCCATCTAGAAATTCCCCTAAATTTTATTGACCGTCATAATTGCCCTCCGAACAATCCTCTCAGAAAACACTTCGTGTGCAAGGGCATATCCAACTAGTCTCTAAGACCGTCATAATTCCTTTCCTTTCCAATCTTCCAACTAGTCTCTATGACCTTTTTTTTTTAACAAGGGCATATTGATAGATTAATTTTTATAATTAATTTATAATTTGGGGCCACACATGTAGACAATTAAAATGTGTGTGCTATCATTTAATTAAGCCAAGTCTAAATTTTGTGGTCTAATTAATAATTGATTAATTAGATTAAAGGGTATAATAGTCATGAGATTATTGTGTAGATACCATTAGATAATTATTACTTCTATAAGGGGCAGAAGGGTAATTATGGTAAAAATTATAACTGCCCTAGCAGTTTATAATTAGGGTTATGGTCCCCGTTCTACCATGACGTATTCTGATTTCTCAAAATCCTCTCAGAGAGAATTCTAAGGAAGGATCTGGTGGTTAGAATTGGAAGACCATAACGCAAGGGTTCTCTTCCCGTAAGATTTCTATATCAATAGATTCAGGTATGCTTCCGCTTTTAATTTTGTACTCATGGCATTAATCAGGAGATTCAAGAATATATAAAATTATTTTTTTTATTTCGGATTTATCAATTGGTAAATTATTTATATTACGGATTCCAACACATATATGAAACAATACTCAAAAGTATGAGTAGCAACCCTCCCACATATACCAAGTGGTGTGCAGATCTCCACCAAACATTGATATGTCAATAAGAGATGCTTCAGGGATGCATCACCCAAATTAAGAGCAGGTAAGGGTGACTGCCAAGACTCAGCTATCAATGAAGAAATGAGTCTACACATAACCAAATATTGCAAGTTGACCCTAACTCTATTCCGGACCGTAACCCTAACCAAAATCCAAATCCAAATGCATGGCACCACAATCTTTCGAGTCCATTGTAAGTTGGCAAGATTGTCGCTTTGATATAGTTGATAACAAGTAGTAGTTGTACGGATTCCTTACAGAGGATTCTATGGCTAGAGAATCATATCATTAGTGATCTGTCGTGAAAGCGGTGCAGAACATATCATATTCACCGGTGAGCTATGAAGAATACCCTCCTGTTTGCTCCCATTCCACTGTCAATATGGTGTGATAAAAAAGCTAACTATAATGTCACCTATCCAGAATCCGGATAGTAAAATGCTGATAATTTATTTTCATAGAAATATGTTAAGCTTTTGATAAAACAATAAAAACTAAAATAATTTTAATTAATTACGAATTGCTTTCTAAAAAAAGGCTATCTATAATTTTTATATTAGTTTGTGGAAATCATTATAAACTGTAATAACTCGTCTTATATCCTTTGTGGAACTATTCTAGCTAAGGATATTACAATAACTTTATTACTTAGAGCAAGTTTGCTAACATCCAATAGTGCCACATCAGCAACCTAGAGGGTCTCGGATATCAAGGAGTCATCATGTACTCTAATACTTTGGCCATCAGCGACAGGCCATCACAAGCCACATTTCAAAATCTTAGCAAAAGTTGACACTGCACATTAAGACCATGACAAGGCACATGACTTCTCCAAATGGAAGAGGGAGTCCTATATTTGAACCTGATCAACCTCGTCCACTAAGAACTAGGGCCATCGAAGCATTTAGCAAAGAGTTCAGTAAGGCTAGCTCGTTGCACACTATAATGTTGAAAATAACACGTTATGAAACCAATTATATTGCGTTACATAATCTAACAGAACCCTAGCGCTACGTAACAACCAAAAATAACTCAGTGTACTGTAACAGTATGTTTTTATTTTATTTTACGTTATATTACGTAACATTAGGTTAAGTTGCATTATGTCACGTTATTTGCAATTATTTTTTTAGTAATTTCTATATTATTTTTGATTATTATTTTGTTTATTAGCGAATTATTGTAATTTTCTTGATTAGTTGTTGGCTTGTTTGATTGCATGTGGAATTGTTAACTTGTTAATTTACGATTTTTTCCTTATTCGCTTATTATAATTTCTCTCCAGTTGCTGAAATATCTTACTTGTTGATTTTATTGAATTTTTAACTGAACTGAAATCAATAATTACAAATAAGATATATTGAACATTACAAAATATAAATTACAATAATAATAATAATTAGAATTGATAAAAAAAATTAAAATCTTATTTTCTTATTTAAATGATAAGTGGAATTACGATTGGAGACTTAAAATAATTTATAAAGATATATTTGAAAATTATTATAAAAATTAATATAAAATTAGAATAGATTATGTATTGCAAAATAGTTTTATATTCTTTTTTAGATATTTTGATTTTATTTTTGAATTTATAAAAATTATTTTATATAGTTTTATATTTATTTTTAATTAAATAAATAGAAAATTGTATAACCTACGTTATGCGTTATGCTATATACGACATATCCTAACAGAAATAAAACGTTATGTTATCGTTATTTTAGACATTGGCACAATATCTAACCATGGGATACCCGGTCCTCTTTCTATGGTAGACAAACCCGATTCCAAGTAATCAAGGACATGCTGCAAGAGCCATCACCACCATGAAACGATATAACTCCATATCAAGATTGTCAATAACTTTCATAGGGACCTAACTGTTGACGAGATTCAAATCATGGCATCACTATCATAACTAATTGGAGCAACACCTTCCGAGCAACTAGCAACAGTGACTTGCATTTCCGGTCACTTAATTTTACTATCACCTTCGAGTTTAACCCATCAAAGTATCTTTATGAGACTCGCTTGCTCTCCACAAAACACTTGGATACGGGAATTTCTAGATGGGCACAGTTTTTTTCCCTAGTGAGCCCACTTAAATCTTCCTTTTATCTACTATTTTGCTATTAAAATTCTTGGTCAAAACTGTCCCTTTTTCACATCTCTTTCATCCATCCGGGACTGTTAGCCCGAATGGATTGACCAGATCCTGACTGGTTAGTCCGGATCAGGCCAATCCATTCAGGCTAACAGTCCTGGATGGCTGGATCTGATTAGGGAGAGGGAGAGGGAGAGGGAGAGGGAGGGGGAGGGGGGAGGCGATGCCGTCGGGGAGCTTCTAGAAATTTCCGTTTTCTCTCAAAGATAGAGAGAGAGTGAAATTGAGAGGAATAAGAAAATGAAGAAAAAGAAGAAGAAGAAGATGATGAAGAAGAAGAAGAAGAAGACGAGGACGAAGAAGACGAAGAAGAAGAAGAAGATGAAGAAGACGATGAAGAAGAAGAATAAGAAGAAGACGATGAAGAAGAAGAAGCAGCAGCAGCAGAAATCGGAGAGAGAGAGGAGGGTAGGTCAGGAATTTTGGTGTGCTCACTAGTAAAACCCTCTCTCTTTAAAAGAGAGAGTGTGCTCACTAGGAAAAGTGGGCTCACTAGGAAAAAAACTGTGCCGATCTAGAAATTCCCCTTGGATACTTAAATGGCATTGACCCAACACGAACTAATAAAACTATAGAAATCCTTGTCTTAATCCAGGCATCAACGTTCTTGCCAAAGTAAACATCAGATGTGCTAAGATTAATAACTGGCCACTTGAAGCATGATAGCGTCATAAGGTCTACTTTAGAACCTTATAGCTTCAGGCATTGTAGCTTGAGCTACACTGTAACCTTCATTGGCAAATAGAAGGTGTTTTATTGTTTTCCCAGCACTACTGATGGCAGCTTATATTAATATATTCAATATTTTCTCCTTATTAAGAGACCTAGTCAATATCTCCGAGGCCAAAATGAAAAGGTACGGAGATAAAGGGGATCCTTGGCATAGACTGGGGGATCCCACACAAAACCCACTAGGGAAATTTTATTTACACACTGCAATTTACTTTTAACGTCCTGAATATTCTTTACACCAAATTAAATCAATGGATTTGTGGGAGATATATTTTTTTAAAAAAATAAATTCTACTAAAAAAATATTTTTAAAGGTTCTAGAGAAAAAAACAGAGGAGGAAGACGATGAGTTTTAGTTCTAAATTTTAAAAATTCTTAATTTGTCATTTAAAAGGGTAACTTAGTCCAAAAAAAATAAATAGTAAATTTGTAATTATTTATAAGTTTTAAAATCGTACGTGAAAAGTAAAATTCCATGTGTAAATAGAATTTCCCAACCCATTATCACCCACAAATTGCCTGCATTTCCATTGAGAGGCCTATTAACTTCTCTCCTCCACTAGATTAATTCATTGAGCACAAAATTTCCTATACAAAAGAACATTAACTGAGATATATCTTTAGGAACGAAAGCTCCTTGGACGATCAGAAACCAGCCAGAACTTCTTAAGCCTCCCAACTAGAATCTTAACAATTAACTTATAGAAAAAATTATATAAGCTAATAGGGCAATAATTTAACTACCCTAAACCAAACACATATTTACTTATCAATTTATTTATTTTGTGATTATTTTAATATGCTTGAATAAATAAATAAGGCCATGCAAAATAAAAATAACTATAAAAAGTAGATTTGTTAAATTTTTCTCATAAATTAACTTAGCCATTTGTTTAATAATAATAGCCATGAAATATTTTCTATTATTTCTTAAAGCTCATAAACTATATCTTAAAAATATTTGATTTATTTTATGAGAGTCCTTGACTTATTTCTTTATTAATTATTTATAACGAGCCCAAACTATTTTCTTAGTTCAGACAAACATTATTTCGTGTAGAATAAAATATTTCTTGAGTGACTTAAACCCATGATCAACTCACACATGGGTCATCTTTCAACCAACAAGGCAATGAATTGACCATGTCGTAGGATTGAAGTTTATTTGATTTAACCTTTCCTAATATATCCATCTTTTTCAACATCTAATCAATTTCTCTTTCTTTACCCCATGCCTTAACTTCTCCTTTTAATTCATCATTTGACTGTCATGATTGCATATTTAATTTCTTCTTTCAATTTCAACTCCTCTTCGCTATACTTATTTATAACCAAAAACACATGGATTTTACTCAATAGTATATAATTCCCCTATAAAACTCATATTAAACCTAATCAATGTAGTTAATTTTTCCATTGACTCTTCTCGATCTAACTCTCTTGTAAAAATCCTCAATTTCTATGGGTTTTTTTCCTAAAACCATCTCAAATTTTCCTCAAATATCCTTTCTCTCAACCTCTCACTTTCCTTCTCTCCATCCTAGTTGCCACCGGAGCCCCGGCTCAACTGCCCAGAGCCGCACCGCACCATGCCACCGGCAGCCACACCCCTTGCCAAAGCTTCACTTCATTATTCATCTTTCATAAGAACCTTTAGAGATTAGAACTTTAAACCTCTTTATTAATAGATTTCAAGTTAGTAAGAATACTGTTGGGGATCGAATCCCCAATCGAAATCGTAGAGAGGAAAAAAATAATATAAACACAAGAAGAACACAAGAATTAACGTAATTCGGCCAACCAAATGTTCGGCCAACCAAATGTAGTTCGGCCAACCAAGTTTGACCTATATCCACGGGAGCAACGAGAGAAATATCCATATGAGAAAAATAGGTTACAAGAAGAGATCCAAGTATCTCTCTAGTTTTCACATCTCTCATAATAACAGAAATATATCTCACAACCAATTGCTCTGCTCTCTCGTATCACATACAAGATATATATATATATATATATATATATATATATATATATATATATATATATATATATATATATATATATATATATATATATATATATATATATATATATATATATAGTTTTCTTATCCTAATCCTATTAGAATAACACTATCACCATCTAATTGGTATTCCAATTCAATTAGAACTCTGGTCTTCTTAATCTAAGTCCAACTGGGACTCCTTGTGATCCTTAATCGTATCTGGATACCCAATGGATACGAGATACAAACCCAACAATCTCCACCTTAGCTCCTATTCGATGAGCCATGCATCTTGGAGAAACTCCGTTGTCATCCACTTCACATACATCCACCGCATGATCACCATGCTCCACCGACCGAGAACAATTTCTATAATCATCACCGTCTCCAATTTGAGCACTCATGATCACTAAACCATTCTCTCTTCCGAATACTCATGATCACTAAACTGTACTCCTTTGAACACTCACGATTACTACACCACGCTCTTCACTAAGCGCTCATAATTGTTACACCGTGCTCCACCTTGGTCAAAACACCTGGACCTCTTGAGTACTCACAATCACTTATCATTTTGTGCATCACACAAAAGTGATCGATACACTATACTTCACCTTGATTAAAAAACTATGACCAACTCTAGAGACAGATGATTATATATTATCATGTATTTTATCATGTTACGAAATAACCATATCCATCAACATGAAATATCACGTCGTTCCTCATCATCCTACGATCAACTAACTATCGACCATCTCGGTCAATATCGATCCCTCGATCATCGTCGATCACTGCTGGTCTATACAAAATCTGCTCTAAACAGTGATTTTGCCCAATCCCCATCCACCACTATATCCGGAATGCTGAAAAATATAGGATTCGACTTCTAAATCACTTTAATCGGATACCGATTTTTCGATCCACGCTCCGATCAACCATCATTGTCGATTTGTGCCTCAGAATCCATCTTAGCTCTCAGCCATTCCTTTTGGTGTTTGTTGTTGTAGAGCCAACAGTAAATCACATATGACACATCATCAAAACAGATATGGTGTTAGGTGTTTATACCAACACCAAATCCCAGATCTAAAGAGATTACTCTTCCATATCTGATCCAAGCATAGATCCAACCACCAGCTAAAGCCACCATGGCCACTGTCATTGTTTGTCGCGCCTCCAGCTGCTCGTCGCGCCGCCGCCGGCTAGCGGCGGATGACCGCGCGCTCCCCCCAGGGACTCTGCCTGGATGCGCTGCCTGCGTGCCGCCTGCACACACCGCCCGTGCGCGGGTCAGGCTCACTGAGCGCCTGCTTGGCCGCTGCTGGCATGCTCCGACTGGGCACCCTCCGTCCGGCTGCCCTCTAACTAGCTGCCCACCTGCCTTGTTGCTCCTGCCGCGGGTGCCTTGCACTGCTGGCCGGGCGTGGCCACCTGCCGGCCGCAGCCAGCCAGCCGCCTGCTGGCCGAGTGCCCACCGGTCGGGAGCCCACCGGCCGGCTCCTGCCGGCCCTCATCGTTGGGGCTGCCTTCTTTTTTTTTGTTTCTTCTATTGTTAATCTTGATGCCTCCGCCAATCATGTTTGTCGACTTGACATTGAAATCCGCCATCTCGCAACCTCAATTCCGGATCCATAATTCCGGCTCTGAAACCATTTGTTGGGGATCGAATCTCCCATCGAGATTGCAGAGACAAAAGAAATAATGCAACACAAGAATTAACATGATTCGGCCGACTAAGTTCGACCTGCATCCACAGGAGTAACGAGAGAAATATTCACTATGAAAAAAATAAATTACAGGAAGAGATCCAAGTATCTATCTACCTTTCGCATATCTCATAATAACATAAGTATATCTCTCAGCCAATTACTTTCCTCTCTTGTATCGCATACAAGACATATATATATATATATATAGTGTTCATATCCTAATTCTATTAGAATAGCACTATCACCATCTAATTGGTATTCCAATCCAATTAGAACTCTAGTCTTCTTAACCCAAGTCCAACCGGGACTCCTTGTGATCCTTGATCGCATCTGAATACTCAACGAATACGAGATACAAACCCAATAAATATCCCCTTTAAAACCTAATAAAAGCCACATCCAAATCTAATTCATTTATATTGTGAATCCAATAACTTTATACCTAAATCTATTAATCCATTAAATTAACTCAGTTGACTTAAGTTATAGATCTAAATGATTATATCTAGACCATTATAACTATCAGACTCGTTAAGCATATTATTGCTTTAATTCACTTTTAAAAATCTTTTTTAAAATGACAAAATTTATATCTAGCTATTTTCAATACTGTTATGATGATTTATTATATAGATTTTAACGTTTGATTGCAAATGTGAGTGTGAAACTATTAACAAGCGCATTTTTACGCTAAGGTGAGTTCTTCTTAGACTCGCTTTTCCATGCACCATTCCTATTAAATAGAAATAAATTATATTTTTTTACTAATAAGAATTATTGATGTTTATTCATAATATAAAGTATGTTTCAATTATAAAAAGAATTTCTTAAAATAAATTAGCCGCTTATTTCCAACGTTTGCCTCACTCATATTTTATGCTAAATAGGTTGTTTAAAATACATTGTTTATACATTTCTATATATATCATCAAGTATTATCTTAATGCATAATATTAAATAATCTTATAGAGTTTATTCAAATGAAACATATATTATAAATTAACAAATTTAATCCTTAGAAATAGTAAATGGTTATCCTAATTTATGGTATGTGATTATAATATTGTTTGGCAACGGAGTAAGGAAGAAATCTACTAGATTTGATATAATCTTGATAATAGTACTTGATATGATCTTGACAATAGTAAACAATATTGGATTGGGGAGATACTTTTAATGAAAAAACTATATTTCAACTATATTTGTCAACTTGTGCAATTGATTTTTGTGCATATTGTGGGTGCATCGTGAATTGCTGAATCATGTCTAAATATTATTGTTTCTTGCTATCTAGATCCGAGTCATCTGGACAATCCTATAGATCATTTTTCTAGGTCTGTACTAGTGACATTGAAACATAGATATAATATAAGTTAGATTCTCCAATAACATGACACCTTAAAATAGATCACTTGGCATATAGTTTAAAGTATAATTATAATTAGATTGACTATTAATAAGTGCTTAGTTAATAAAATAATGTATATTTTACATATGCATCATTGTGCCTTATATTATTTATGTATGCTCCTATCATATTCTTTATCTATTTTATACTTATATTATTTTCTTGGTCGCGATCTAATAGCCTAGCATGCATGACCAAATCTAGAGATAGATCCGATAAAGCAAATTTAAGATCTGGAGTACTTCAAAGAAGAAATCGAAGCCTAATAATGGTTTTGCATTAACCATATATGTTTAGTTATAACCTGTATTTAAAGTATATCCTTAGTTATTTTTCTTTATATTTTGATTATTTCTTTCAGCTACATCTGAATTTTGCTTCAATAAATGAAAAGTGAATTTTGTATTGAATTTTATTTCTTGTTATCATTGAATATTGTTATGACAAACTTAGGTTTAGCATATTCCTATGAATATGTTGCTACGAATTTTGCTACCCTGTATTCCGAGTGAGGGTATTACAGATAGTGTTGAGAAGGTTTAGATTATCTACTTTGGGAATCAACGTTACAAAAATTGTATTTTGGCAAGGAGCCTGTCAAGAAAAGATATTGAATTGCAGTCATAATAACATCATATAATCTCCCAATTATTATAAAAAAAGCTTGTGAAACCATCTGGTATAGGTGTTTTACTAACATTTAGTGAGCGTAATAGTAGAACTATTTCCTCCATAGTAACAGGTTGACAAAGCTCCATATTATCCCTAACTGATTTTACTCTGAATATCGTGTCATCAACCAAGTCCTGAACTCTCACGTTAAATGCATTACCAGTCCACGGTATTTGAAAATACTCTAAGAATTTAGTTGCAATCTCATCCTACTAAGTGCAATGTTCTCATCTATTTTGGACACATTTGATGAGGTTCTTAAATCTTCGAACCATAATAGTTTGCTGAAAGAAGCATGGAATTGAATTGCCTTCTTTCAACCTTGTCAGCCATGATTTCTATTACTAATTTATGAAAAAGTAGAATCTCTCTTAATTCTATCATGGTTAATAATACTCTCTTAATTCTATCATGGTTAATAATAGAGCACCCTCCTCCTCAATAAATATACCCACATCAACTTCCTTTGTGCACAAAGACTTAATTTGAGCTTGAAGTAGCTCGTTCCTCCTAAATGTGTTGCCAACCTCCTTTGTCCACCAACATAAACCCTCCTTGGTCTTCTTATTCTTCATTACAAGAACATGGATGAGGGACTTACAGATATCAACACCCTGGCTTTCCATGATGATGTCGAAAGAGCGAGGCATGTAAACCCACATACATTCAAAATAAAAAAGGTATAGCCCACTAAAATCACTTGCCTTTGTCTTAAGTAATAACATATAGTAATCAGATGCAAATTGAGCTAAATATTGCACAACACCACAAAATAAACCTAGCCATCTAGATGTGTACATAGCCCAATCAAGCTGCTCCCTGAATCCTAGCAAGTTTATTCTATTCATTACACCAAATGAACTTAGCACCAATGAGGCCCATATAAATAACCCTGCCTCCATGATAACGGACCTGAAATTATGATGTTTCCAACTCACTGAGAATTTTCCTCCTTTCATTTCACATTCAATAACAATTACATTTGAATCTGTAATTATCATAACTGGAAAATCCTGATTACACATGCACTAAACAATATCCCATAGGTTTTTTTTCTCATCATCCTTTACTCACATGAATTGTCATGAGAATCGAAGACCGTGCATCTCTTAGATGAACTAGACCAATAATGCACTATCAATTGACTTTCTAAAAATCAATATCGCCAAGTCAAGACTTCCAGAAATAAGAACAACACCTGAATGACTAGAAGAGGGAGCACACTCCATATTGTAACACACTCCATATTGTAAACCAACTCAATCACATGATGAACTGTATTGATCTTTGTTGATTGCTCATGAGTGTCAAGTAAAACATTAGTATCGGGATTAAATTTATTCCTTAGCAAGTGAACAGTCTAAAATAGTAGATTTACATGTCACTTTGCAATTCTATGCGAGAATAATTAATGATTATAGATAGAAGAGAGCAAGCCTTCCTCTGCGACTATATCGTAGATGTCCTAATCATTAGCTACCATGTCAAAAGTTGACCCTCCTTCTTCCTATGCTTAATACCTTAATTTCATCATGACCCACTCATAAGTCGTATCCCCATTGATAGAGACAGGAGCAAGTGAAACTCCATTCTTCATTTTCGTCCTGATGGCCGCTTTTAAATTTTTAGCCACGTCTCTACTTGCCTCGTCAAAATTTTCCATTGAAATCTTGTTCTGGCCCTCGCTTATTGAACTCCCATGGTGAGGAGCCCAAGGCAGGATGAGGTCCCAACCAGTCTGGCCCATGGGCTCTTTCCCCTTATTGTTGAATCATTGGATTTTTGGCTAGAAGAATTATCCGGCCCAGTAGTCGGGCCCAATACATCCTCAGGCTCACTCATGAAAAGATCATCCCCTATAAAAATCTCATTACTCTTATACCGTTGACCCTCCCCGCAAGAATCCACGAGAGATCCTCCCCCAGCAAGCCATAAACGGTAACTAGCCCCATGTTATATTGTTGCCTAGCACCACATGGACTTGGAATCTCCATAGTCAATACCTGATTCATTGGGAGTGCAATAACTACTCCGTCATTGCCCATGATTAGGGCCACCGTGCTCGAGGTCAACACCCACATCAAGCTCCTTCACGAGCAGATTGAATTGAGATCCTACATGTGGCGAGCTCTTAGCAGTTGCAGGACGAGTTGGCAATCTCGAGCAGCTCTGTATCACCATACTAACCCATGAATCTGATCTAGGCCAACTTGATCTAGGATGGGCAATCTTATTCGAGTCTAGGCTGATTCGATGCTACCAACCATAGCCTGTACATATCTGGTGCTAAATCTCCATCCTCCACTGATGTAGAACATGCTCCCATAACGCTCTCTGAACTAACATGTTTCCAAGGCGGCGCTTATCTTCCTCCATGGCCATGCTACACACATCCGCCATAGCATCATTCATGTGAGTAGAGGCAGAACCTGCTCCCAAGGTTCCATTTTCTGCACCGCCACCCCTTATAACCCCAGCAACTTCATGGTTCAAATCACTATTATTCGGTACAGAACAACTACAAGAGCGGTGACTTAAGACCTCACATTCATTCCAAAATACTCTTACATTCTTATACATAAGCTCCTGCGCCAATCTGGGTCATTGGGCGCTCTAAGAGGAACTCAGGGCACAAGTGCCTTAGTTACATCCATCTCAACTTATATACGAACAAAAACGCCCTCTAATGGCTCCTCCATAGACTCGTCAACACAACCAGTCGTTCGACAATGACTCCCATCTCTAGGATTGACTCTCTATCCATCCCAATAATCAAAAGGCAAGTTGGGTAATTGCATCCACATCACAGCCTTCATAGTCCTTGCGTTTCATTGCCAAAAGTATTTTCTCTCGTCTTCGAGTGCAAGGATGCTCCCAGTTATTTAACACGGGCTTTCTGTCTTCACCATCAACTTATGGTCCTCCAAACTGAATTTGAAAGTTATAAATCCATTACCCATAGAGATGATATCATAACTCTCCTTCGTCTTCCATCTACGACAAGGTGTTCTCGTAAGAAATCTCAATCCAAAACTCTATTTTCTAAATCCAAAACTCTATTTTCTAGAAAGTTATCAATTAGACAGAACCTCAACTGTTCTCTATTCTTATCAAGCCTCTCCTTTGGCATTACCAGGGGTTTACGAAACACTTGTTAATTATATTCGAGCCACCTCAGTGTGCTACCCGACGTTCATCATGACCAGATCCATTATATTTTTATTCTTTGTTTCGCAAGTTTTATTTTCTTTTTTTCTCGCGAATTATAAGAGGACTCAAATTAGTTCATTTATAATAAGAAAACAAAACGAAAACAAATTATTGCTCTCCTTATAAAAATAAAAAATAAAAAAAAAGGAAAAATAAGAGTTTGGTGCGGGTGCGTTTCATTGTGCTCACCCTCCATTCAATATCCAGCTCAAACCCATAACCTTAATAATTATAAAGCAACAAATTTTTTTCTCCGTCATCACCAAGATTTGTTTCTAGGATAATATTAGTTAAACATTTCGCATGACATCTCGCCTTACCCGAGTGTTTCCTTGTTTTCTTTTCCTCCTTCCGTTTCAAATTATTTTGATATTTGTATCTGATTCTTATTTCTAATTATTTCTAGCTAAAACGAGAATAGAAAGATGTAAGGACCAGTCCGTCCTATTCAAAATTTTTAATTAAAAATAATAAAAAAAAATTATTTTAAATAATATTCTAGAACATTTCAAAAGTTGACTCTTGAATTTGTCCATTCTTATCCTTCCTAAACAGTATTGTAATGTCTACAGCATCGTCGATCGAATACGTGAAAGAGAAGGACGTAATGGGAAGGGAAGAGAGTAACTTTTGACTTTTAGGTTTCATCGTCAATGCGAAGAGACGAGCAGTCCAAAAAGAATTTTTTCGTCTACGAGTTTTGCAAATAGATGAAATTCGTCTACGTCAAGCTAAAAACACAAATGAAATTCGACAGACGTTTCATCTCTCTGATTGAATTTCTTCTTAGAAAAAAAGATCGGTGAAAACGAATCCGTCAGGTAGTCGAAACAATCCCTTTTCCATCGAGAAGGAAATGGAAGCATGTTCATCCCGACCGATGGGAGTGAATACAAACCAACCAGATTAGCATGTTACCGCTATAGCTCCATAAATTGATGGAGCGGATGGATGAAAAAGCGACCCTGTCCAAACAACTCACATAATTTTGTTCTTCCTCTTGGATGCACACACAACAGCCACATCAAGATATGCTCCTTTGGTGCTTATCCATCTCAATTAGCTTATTTTGATAGTTTTCTATTTGTTGATTGATCGAGTCAAGCATCAATATCTAAAAGATAAATCCCTCGACTAGGCAGCATTTTGGGCTGTCCGAGAATATTGTCTTCTATGATTTTAGTTTTTTGGAGGTACACATAGGAAACCAGTGGGTTTTCCTGAATGCTGTGGGTTTATCCGCCGGGGTGGACCCAAGCACCCGAACTTGGGGTGGAGTTATTTAGGTTCGGATTGCTCAGACAGTTTGTTAAGGGTGTAGGAAGCAAAACAAAAGTATGTAAATGCAACTATTGATGTCAATTTTACTAAGATTACCGAGCTAATATTTGAGCACCAAATAGAAATTAGGCTCCAGAACCGAGGACAAAACTTTTCTCTACGAGGGTAGGATGTAACTATCCAAAGGCAGCATAAATATTTATTAACTAACTATATATTTATTAAATTTTTATCATTATTTAATATATTTGAATAAATAAATATAAATGTGTATAATTCCAAAATAGATTAATCAAATTATTATTTTAATTTATTATCATTTTAAAGCTATAAAAATAGTTTATACTAAAGCCCATAATTCATTTTTAAAAAAATATATTATTATTATTATTATTTGTTCAGCCAAAAAGATATTTTCTTATGTAAGAAAAATAAAAGTGTTTGTGCCCAGATTTGAATCCAAAATAATGTGACTTCTGATCTCAAGTAACATGCAAGACAATTATTAGATAAAAAAAGAAAAAGGAAGCAAATGAAGTACATATACAAGAATGTAACAATGTTCGACTAAGAAGAAATCTTAGACCTATCTCCTTTGTGGAAAATAGTCTCTGGTATATATTTTGTAATGGAAACAGAATTATAATCTATCAATCTCTTTCTTCATTATAGTGAACTTTTGCATGAAACTTTGCATAAAGGAAGAAGGAGCTGATTAATAAGATGTAGAAGAGGTTCATTTTAAGACTGAACTCAGCTCCCATACTCCTCGCAGAAAAGTGTTATATTTATAATTATTTTGCTGAAAGAGTAGTTGAAGTCCAATGCAAACTCTGGATATAAGAGAAATTTTGTTATTTTGTATAGAAAGTTTTTCTTATTGTAACAGAACTCAATTTCCTTCTCATAGAAGGACACTCGTTAGTGAAGGATTCTTGAACATTCTGGATCTTGCAAGATTCAGGAACTCTTGCTTGATAGGCCATTCATTTTGGTGGATTTGCACCGATTAATTTATGAATCCACAAAATCACTGCTCTTTGTTTCACCTAAAAATTAATCGAAATTGATATATGAGAAAGATGATATTGAGAAACTATAAAATAGAAAGATTACTCGGTTCTTCTCAAGTTGATGAATGCACAACTCATGATATAATCACTCGATAAAAATTACTTATCTCTCAACGAAGTCTAATTAGATTACCATTGTGTATAGCACCCCCACCCATTGTGCCACCTCAACTATCCATAACCGGTGCATAGTGGAGATATTTTTTGAGCTTGTGGTGGGAAACAAAGCCAGAGTGGCTCTTTTGTTCCATGAACGATCAAGCACTAATGTATTACAGAGATC
The DNA here is from genome assembly GCA_036321105.1 of Dracaena cambodiana. Classification (NCBI taxonomy): domain Eukaryota; kingdom Viridiplantae; phylum Streptophyta; class Magnoliopsida; order Asparagales; family Asparagaceae; genus Dracaena; species Dracaena cambodiana. The sequence continues at coordinate 16,195,379 of JAYEPQ010000009.1, forward strand.
CATAAGGAAATCACAAAAAAAAGACAAAGAGATGAGTGATCTTATTTACTAGAGATTTATTCAGAACATAGCAAAAAAGCCCTCGTTATGATATAAACCTTCTTCTCGACAAGATTGATATGAAAGCTCTCTTCTCCATTGTACGCACTGATAGAGTTGGAGACGAAGCCAAGATGATGTTGTTGTAAAGATCTTACTCTTAAAGAATATAGAGTAAAGTCTTTTTTGCGAGTTGTTCAAGCATTTTAATTTTTGAGCAACTGGAGGCCCCTTGAAGCATATGAGTTAAGGGTTTAAATAGAGTTCATGGATTGTCAAATCCTTCCATTATATCCCCTTAGATCTGATGAGAAGTTGGTATTTTCAACTAAAAAGAGAGTCCAAAAGTAACTAAAATTCATCTCAATTGCCATAAAAAAAACAACCCTGAAATTTGGATATGCAACTTTAGCCACCGGATAGGTCATCAGTGAGCCCACTAGTAGTTGTTCCACGAGTTAGGCTCATGTTGGAAAAGATAATTTATCTACTGATGGTGATATTGGTGAGGTCAAGGGTAGTGCACTTGGTGGACTGACCGATGGGTAGACGTAGGTTTGAAATGACAATTTATATATGCACCAATAGAATTGCCTGTGAGATTATTAGTGGCTCTGGATATCCTGCAGCCCTTCTTTGTGGAAATCTTCATATCTTTTGTCCCCATAGTCTAATCAAGCCGATTCAAAAGTTGTTGAAAAGGGGATTCAAAGTTGTTAAGTTCTTCCTAATAGAGTTCTTTTAGTTTGGTTCCTATCATATTCAAAATTGAGGTGAAGTCAGTGCTACTATACAGGTTTCTCAAACTTCAATTTTTCAGTAATACCATTATCTTGAAAAATAATCTTTATTAGCAAATTATTTATTTATTTATAATATACAAATATGTCATCTCTTCACTTTAAGAGTATTTAATAACATTTTATCTGAATTTATGACATCTAAATCCTACAAATTCGTTACTTTCGCCTCGTCTCTTTGAACAATACATACATACAACGAATAAAGGAAGCAGACACTTGGCAAATTTGGAGACTAATTTCGGACAAATAAGCAATTTTGGGCCTGTTTGCATGGTAAAATGACATTAGATTTTAAGTGGAGATGTAGGCTATGCAAACTTTACCTTGCAAGACTTTAGCTTTAATTTTATAAACTCAAATTCGTGAGTATGTTTGGATTAGATATATCGATAAGCGAGGTAGGAGCCAAAGTTTTAGAGTTGAAATAAATATAATTATCTAATTAAATTTCATTTATTTCGCCCAACTACTATCAATTATTTTAAGTAACCCATAATAAAGGATAACACATCCTATTTCCAAATGCGGCCCTCATGGGGGATATTCTAAACGAGCTCAGCACTTGTCCTAGTGAGCACACTTGGAGTGGGCGGGAGGAGATTAATCCCAATCCTAAGATCAGTGGTGTGCTCCTCGAGAAATTCCCCCCCGCAGTGAGCTTCTCCACTGTTCCCTGGTGGTTTCGTCTCAATGCCAAATAAATAAATTATCAAAAGCTGACCAAAACTTGGAAGAACCGAAGAAGAGACCGCGTAGAGTAATATTATAGTGTTGTTCATCTCTAGTCAATCAGTTGCTTTGACTCAACTGTACATGGTCTCCCCCATCTCAAGTTGAATCCGTCTCCACTAGGCTTCCTCATTCAAACAAAAAAATAACCTCAACATAGTGTTTCTTTTTTCTCTATTTGAGTATTTTCTATGTTAAGGTTTTTGAGAGTAGTTTTTTAGTAGCAGTCAGACTAATATTTTCATATTCTAATCGGTAAAGGAGAACAGAAGAAGAGAATTTCTAAAGGAGCACACTAATTTACATAGTGAGCCCACTTCAAAACTTGGTTAATATAACAAGTTTGTCACCGCTTTTTTTTTGTCATTAATGTTCTTATATTTAACCTCCCTTCATCCTCTCTATCCCAACTAGTGAAGAACAAGTAATTTCCCAAAAAAAAAATTGAATCCTCTCTTTTGGATGTTAATGCGGCGGGCGACGATTGGTGGCAAAGCAGATGAGGTTTGGAGAGGAGTTAGGTGGGAGCTTGTGGGTGGGAGAACATAGTGGGTTTGTGGGTGAGAGGAGTTAGAGAAGGGCATTTTGGAAATAAATAATGGGCTCACAAGAAAAAACTCTCTTTTGAAAAAAAAGGGTGTACTCATTAGAAAAGATGGGCTCACTAGTAAAAAAGGTGTGCTCCTTTAGAAACTCTCATAGAAGAAGGAGAAAGCGGTCACCACATCATTCATAAAAAGATGGATGTAACCATTATTTTATAAATGGGAAACATACAATTTACCATAGTGTTTACTGGATATTGGTGTAGGTGATGAGTCTAAATCAATCTATACCAAATAGTTTTCTATTTATGCTGATGCTTTACTTAGGGTACAAAATGGCTAATCGAGCAATACTTGCTATGAACGCTTACGGTTAAGGCTCCTTATTATCTTTTGGAGTAGGTTGTGAATTGGAAAAAAAAAAACAATGGATCTATCTATTTAAAAAATAAAGATTATATATTGCCAAGTCATTGCACAATAGGGGCATATTAAGTAGTGCCTATATGATATTTTACTTTATACACTATGCGTTAGATTTCGGTAGAGCGTTTAGTTAGTTTTTTATTTAAGTAATTTAAATAATATTTTTTTATTACGGCCCCGTTCGACAGTCTTTAAAATTAATCAAATTAATAGAGAATGCAGAGGTCAATAAGATAAACACTAAAAAATTTACTATATATTTTTTCTAAGGCTTAGAATGAGAGATATAAAATATCATAATAATTATCGAAATAATTTAATATTCGATATTTTACTGAATTTTGGGCTTTTTCAAAATATCTCGAGAATTTTTTATTGAGAAAAAACTAAAAGAAAAATAATCATCTTGATTTATAAATTTTAAGTTACGGCTATCGGAAGTCCGAAGGATGGTAAACCAGGTTATGATATTCAATATATTTTGAACTTTTTAAAAAAATTCTGAGAAAATTACTATAAATGTAAAAGAGAAAAATGATGAATCCAATTCAGAATCTCATTTTGGATTATAAAATTCAAGAATAAATAAACAAAATTTATAATGGTTATTAATAAATAGAATTACGGTTTTTAACCCTTTCGATGCACCTTAACGGATACATATAACAAGAAAATAGGAGCGTTACATTGGTTATGACTTGTTACCACCATTTTTCTCCAGCATGTTTATATTGAGGTGTAGGTACTAAATTTGAAGTCTGATTTGGCAAATGATATTATAGATGATGTTATTTGTGAGCTTATCCCTAATATTTTTTTTTCTCCATATTGAAGTTAGAGATTAATTTGGTTGGATTCCGGAGTAGAATGGTACGTACTGTGGTATTATAGGTATTATGATAGTGAGATTATAATATGTGAATTAGGATTGGATTATGGATTTTTCCCGAGGGCACTAGGGCTAGGAAAATTGCCAGCTAGTGGTCTGACTCCTCTTGTGATGATAAGATTATACCCAAATGGACATTTCGATACATACTGATATTTGGATATTATTTTTATTGATGTAATTATTATATCATGATTGATTGAAAAACTAATGTTTCGATAACGATCTTTATGATTGAAATCAAAATTGAAATTAGGATTATTATACAAGTTTCTTCATGTAGTACATTTTGAGAAAATGATAAGTTAAAAATTATTTACAAAAGTAGGAGAAAATCCTGGGTACACAGGAACCAAAGAGTTACTAGTTAGTAGCCAGAACCACTAGCTAGCAGCTAAAACCATCAGCCAATGGCCGTTTAATTTCTAGAATAGGCAAATTTTTTCTAGAAAAACTATACTTGATAATTGAATTAATGCTGGTTATAGTTTACAAGCGATTATGACAGTGATTTGATTGGAAAATGAGATTAGGTTCTAAAGTACTAATATCATAACTTCCATTAAGGCTAAGTTTCATTCTAGTGGGAAGTAAGGTTTTATACAACAAGAGAAGCTGGACACCTAGTACAGCATGGTTCATATGACACGAATACAAGCGATTGTGACGATGATTTGATTGGAAAATGAGATTAGGAAAAAAAAGTACTAATATCATAACTTTTATTAAGGCTAAGTTTCATTCTAGTGGAAGAAAGGGTTTATACAGTAAGAGAAGTTGGACACCTAGTGTAGCAAGGTTTATATATGACACGGATAGAAGCACAGAACACATGATATATGACATGGTATATGATGCACATGCTTGACATGCTGATTTAAGTAAGATAAATGACACATGATCCCATAACGTGATATATGACACCTAGTAACTTGATATATAACATAATAAACATAAAATAGTACATGATGGAGATGATACATGGGACATGACATAAGATAACAAGGAGTTATATAGTTAGAGGGTTAACGCAGTTTGGCATAGTAATTGGTTCTTGATTCCTGATTATGGACATGTACAAGTTCAAGATATGGATATGCCATGATATTATGATAAATTATTTGCATCATTTATATAAATATGGAGATAGAAGAAACTATCTTATTGATAAGGATAATATCATAAAAGGTTTCAAGTTGACCGTTAAGTTAGAGACTGGGAACTATTACTATAGCGGCACCTGTGTGGTTTATTCAAAGACAGTATTTTAGTATCCTCGAGTTATACAACCATTTATATTATACAATTCGAGATCTATCGTGAAATGCCTAACGGTATATCATGATTTATATTCATAAACTATGACTGGATCCATGGCAATATACATGCACCTATATAATACTGGAATCTAGTGCACATCTTATCCAATCGTAGTTTCTAATAAATAGCATGAGACGTGTTCGAGACCTAGACTTTTGTTATTAGTATATTATTCACAACTACACATGATTAATATATATAAGAGTTTTTTTTTTTTTTGTTATTGACATACTATTTTATTATCTAATGTGACTGTACTTAGGTTATTTCAGGATCCTATGCTTGTACGATAATATTACAACTATGTAATGCTCCCCATTTCAGAAAGCAGCCGTAAAATAGGAGCTTTATAATAAGTTATTAATCAGGCTAGTTTAGAAATGTCATCCTACTAAAGAAATTTGGTTTTACTTAAAATTTAAAATATTGATAAAAATACTAAATTAACATATTAGTGCTAAAATTTAAATAGACGAAGATGTATAGATTGGAAATTTATATACTATATTTCATGATATATTGGTGAGAATATGTGCTCGAAATAATTTATTCACCAAGATAAACTCCGGATAGAGTATGTTTTCATTGTCACATAGTCTCACTATAAAAAAAACTAATAATTTACTTTTTTGAACTCCATTTGGATTATTCTTGGATCGTTAGAAAGATAATTACGAGAATTACAAGTTTTTTCTCAATAACTTTTGTTTTACAAATATCTATATCACTTTTGGATTTAAATGTTATAATCTTGCACAATCCAGCAAATACTAATACATCATCATATTTTATATCTTGTTTAATAGAGTTAAATCAATATATAAATCATGCCAAGCTATTACATTGTACTTGGATTCATACTACGTTATCTTATTATTTTATTTGCGGCTTAACACTATGGGTCAGATACACATACATATGATTACTATGCTAATTGTTACTTGACTTAATCTTAATATATTTGTTTTAGCAAGTAGATGATACATAAGACACCAATTGTTTAGTTTACATTATATATGAGACACCAATTGTTTAGTTTACATTCATGATATCTGATACTCGAAACATAATTTTTTGGTTATAGATCCATCAAGTCGAACTATAATTTTGAACCCATTATTCTGAGTAGTCCCAAAATGAGTTATCATATGTCAAATTCTGACTTCAAGCAAGAAAGATATGGCCAAAACAATTTAATGCTTGCAAATCTGCTTGATAAATCAAGTTGATTGACAGTTTGTTAATTCAAGTTGATCAGTAATCAAACCCCTTTAATCAACTGCCAAAGAAACTCTAATTGAGCCAAAATTATAATGACCCCTTCTTGGGATAGAACTTAATTTAGACCAAGCTTCATGGATCCTATGTGAGATCCACATGTCTAGATGACTGATAATCAACTGCCTAGACAGTCTGGATAGCTAATCATTAGCCATCTATAAATTCAGTCCTTAAAGCCCAAATCCCATTGTACTATCATGTTCTTCTTATAGAGCTAATTGATTTGATATATTTATATGCCTGATTTGGACTCTAAAGGAGGGAGATATGGTCTTCCAAAGTTCAAAATCGTTATCAACGATTTTATCCTGATTTTATTCCATATGTCCTTATCCTTTGAAATTTGAGACTTATCCAGTCATCTAAAACCCAAATCTATTCTTATTTATCTTTATTTTAAGCATATGTTTGAATTCAATGAATCCCCAAGATGACATAATAGAATTTAGATTTGAAATCCTCAACAATCTTATAATTTGCATGATGATTAATGTGATTACATCCATTTACTAAAATTGGATCAAAATTGAGCTCTTCCAGATCTGATGGATCCGAAGGGGGTTTACCTTTTGGATGGCTATCTATCAACTGTCCATCAGCCGTCCAATATTTTTTTTTAATCAATATTGGTTAAAATTACCTATAAATAACTCCCTCATCTTCCCTACTACAAAGTGATAATAGTTTACGAGTGGGAACCAATTGCCTCTCCAATCTATCATATCTCTTGACTCTTGTTTTTCTCGCTTAACCAACTATAAGAATTCCAGTGTTTATCATTTATTTCATCTATGAGAGAAATATATGGTGCATCAATTCAATTCGAGACCTATGTGGGTAAGACTACAATAACAACTAAGCCTTTTATCCCAAGTATTTGGGGTAGGCTACATGAACCAAAAAAGAATCACGTCGGATCGATCATTTTGATAGTCCTTTTCCATTCATTTTTATCAAGTAATATCTCATCATCTAGACCTCTAGAATTCATATATTTTTGTATCACCTCCATCCATATTTTCTTCGGTCTTCCCTTCGTTATTTTAACTTGTCCTACATTGATAAGCTCTCTCGTCAAACTGGCGCATTTATAGGCCTACGTTGCACATGACCAAATTATTGTAAGTGATTTTCTTACATCTTCTCATCATAGGAGCTACACCTACCGATGTAGGTAAGACTATCTTCATAAATTGGTGACCTAAACCAAGCAGGAACTTGACTTATCTGATTCAAGTTCTACCAGGGTTCAAATGATCTTGATTATATTTGGATGTTGAAAAGGATGCGAGACACAAAACCAACAAACCTAATAATTCCTCTAATTCAAATAAATTCCTCCCAACCATTCTCGTATATCTCATCTCTAATCCGTTTTAACCCAACATAATCTGACCTAAGCTTGGTATATTAAAGATAATCAAATCTTGCCCCATATTTTCTTAAATCTTATCCTAACCCAATCACATCAAGACTTAATCCAATCATTTTAAATCCTACTTTAATGCAAGATTCACTATTTTTCAAGTTTTCCCCCATGCTATGTGAGTTATATAATTCAAAAAAACTTTAGTTCGGAAGAAAGGAGTTATATAATTCAAAAAAACTTTAGTTCGGAAGAAAGGAGATAGAGTTAGAAGAAAAATGAGAAGAAAACTTATGGCTTCGTATAAGAAGTGGAATTTTGTTTGCGTACCATCCTTGGTCTGTCTACTCCCATAATTTCTTATTAATTAGGATAAAATAAGAGAGTTTCCAAAGGAGCACACCATTTTTCCTGGTAAGCCCACTTTATAGTGTTATTTTGGAAGTCCAAACAGTTATAAAGTGGGCTCATTAGAGTAAAATGTGTGCTCCTTTAGAAACTCCCTGAAATAAGTGTGAACTTAACAGAAAGAGGGACTAAAATGATTTTTTTTTTTTTTTTTGGAAATATGGTGTTTCAATTTAAATTTCTACCTTCAGCAGAAAGCACTCACGCATCAAAAGTGCAACCCTAGAAACATAAAAGCAACTCCCAATCTCATTTCATAGAGGCTGACCCTGCTGCCTTTGTCTCTTTAAAAAGTATATTAAGAAATTGTAATGGTAATATCTAATATTTTAATAAAATAGTGAACGATATAACATGATGTAATAATTAATAAAAATATATATAATATTTTAATAGTAGGGCCATTGGAATGTTGATATATAATAGTTTTAAAATGTGATAAATTATTATATTTCTAATAAGATTGTGTTGGGATGAAGATTCTATTAAAGATAATACAGAAAATAGGAAAATGTGAAGTTTAATTATACAAATATATCTATAAAATTATTTAACTTCTTTGGTTAATGATTCTAATCAAAATGATACTTCGAATTCTCTCTCTCTCTCTCTCTCTCTCTCTCTCTCTCTCTCTATATATATATATATATACTCATTTTCATTCTCAAGTGATAACAAAAAGTTCTGCAATTATAGTAGAATTTTCATCACGCGTGATTTTTTTTTGGTGAACTTGACAAAAATGCCCATGATTGCCCAAAGGTACTATTATAAAAGAAAGGAAAATTTTAAGGATTTTTATATATCGGTGCTTTATATCTTTAAAAATTAGACTTTAATCCCTAAAATTTTCATATTTTGATTTTAGTTCTTCAAATCCTTTAAATTACTTCATTTTAGTCTCTCCATTAGCTATTCTGTCTAAATAAATGGTAAATTTTAATTTTAATATTTAAGAGATAGAGAAAATAACTGATATACACAAAATTAGTTTTAGTTTTAAGTCATTTGGTTAGGACTACTTGAAGAAGTCATATTTCATAAGATGAGGGATATAGAATTAGCAAAAGAAAATAAAGAAGGAAGAGATAGAGATTAACTGAGAGGGAAGAGAGAGAAATGAAATGAATGGAGAAGGAAATCTAATAAGAAGAGGAAGAGGGAAGGTAGGGAAATAACTGATATTTTCCTCCTTTTCAGGGATATAACTGTAAATTATAACCAAAATTTTAACTGGCCTAACGGAAGTTATTCAGGAAAACTAAAATGAAATAACTTAAAAAATTTGGAGACTAAAATCAAAATATGAAGATTTTAGAGACTTAAGTCTAATTTTTAAAGATGTAAGTGACCAATATGTAAAAAATCCCAAATTCTAAGTGCATCCAGATTTTCATAAATACCCCAATTTCTAAGTGCACCCCCATAAAGTTAAAAAATAAAGAGCTTTTCAAATATAACCCACTATATTTCAAATTAACCCTTATTTCATATTTTTCTTTATTTTCTCTTCCCTTTCTCTCTCTTCTCTCTTGCTGCTCCAAACCGTTGTCACCTCCTTCCCAGCTACCTGACTCCGCCGTCATCTCCTCCCTAGAGCCTGGCACTATTGTTACCCCACTAAATCGCTAGCCCCCTTCTCAAAAAACTTCTAACAAAGTAATTCTCTTAATTGCTTCTAATTTAATTGTTGATTTTTTTTTTAATTTTTGAAGTATCAGGGATTATTATTAAGATTGTAATTTGAGTGAAACTAAAATGAGAGTATCATAGGAAAAAAAAAGATACAAACTTATAATAAAAGAAAGAAAATGATGATAAATTAATAAATTATAATAGCAAATTTGTGGTAAAACTGAGCTTTTTAGTTGAGGCATCAAGAGTGGTGGATGTATTTAGAATTTATTTTCTTTTAAAAAAAGGGTTATTACATATCGATCCCTTAATGTCTTAAAAATTGAATATCGATCTCTCAAAACTTTATATTTTTATATTAGTTCCTCAAAACATTTTAAGTTAGACCATTTTAGTCCCTCCGTTATTTATTCCGTCAAAATAAACTGTATTTTTTTTTTATTTTCGTCATTTTTATATATTAGTAAAATAACCTAAATACCATTGATCTAATTAAAAAGGTTAAGAGATGACTCTGATCCCTCCTTTCACCTTTTCACTATCTTCCCCTCTTTCGAGCTCTCATACTATCTCAATCCCACTAATCCCAACAGTAACCCAGAAAATCCTAATCTCTTCACCCTCATCCTCAAGTTCTGCGTTGGCTGCCTCCCCTCTCCAAATCTCCTTCGTCCTCTTCCCAAACCCCACGAATCCTAGATGAAGATGAGGCGTCAAAGCTCGGCCATGGCAGTCTCCGGCTACGTTGCCTTCTCCTTGCATTGTTTCTTCGCTTTGAGTGCTGATTCGGTGGACAAGAAGCTCCCTTTTTCGTTCTTGTTCATGAAATTTGGGAAAGGTTGCCACTTTGAGTACCAAATTTGGGAAAGATTTTGCCGTACTTCGCCTTCGCAGTCTCGAAAGGAGTTGGGGCGGTTTGGCTTTCTTGCCAGTACTTGGGCCTCTTCAATAAAAACAACAATGGCAACACAACTAACCACATCTTTGCTGTTGAGCTTGATACCGTCCAAAGCGACGAATTCAAGGATATTAACGATAACCATGTTGGTATTGGTATCAACAGCTTGGAATCCAAAAGTTCCCATAGCGCTGCTTACTTTGACGATTCCACTGGTTTGCTTAGGAAATTGACTCTTATCAGTGGCCAACCAATGCAAGTGTGGGTCGATTTTGATGGTAAAAGTAATCAGCTTAACTTTACCCTGTTTCCGATTCGAATGCTTAAACCTAAAAGGCCCCTCTTATATCTTCAACCATCGATCTTTCGAGCCTGATGCATTATTCCATGTTTGTCGGTTTCTCTTCAGCGGCTTCTACTCACTGTACTCTTGGATGGAGTTTCAATATGAGCGGAGCAGCTGAAGAGCTCAATTATATATGACAAGCTTCCTCTGCTTCCTCCTGAGCTCTTAATAGCAACAAACGTACGTGGTTTGAATGTTTTGGCAATATGGCTGCCTCTTGCTTCCTTTTCCTTTGTTCTGTTTATTGTTGTTGCAGTCGTGCTCATCGTAAGGAGGAGGATGAGGTATTCTGAGCTTCTTAAAGATTGGGAGCTCCGATATGGGCCTTATCAGTTCTCATACAAAATTTGTTTCGAGCGACGAAAGGATTTAAAGAGATCTAGAGAGTTGCTGGGGACGGGAGGTTTTGGTCGGGTCTACAAAGGGGTGTTGCCTCCTACCAAGATGGAGGTTGGGGTTAAGAGAGTCTCGCATGAATCAAGACAGGGTATGAAAGAGTTTGTGGCTGAAATTGTTAGTATTGGCAGAGGGGGTTGTTTATCGAGACGAGGGACCCAAGACTGGGAGAGGAGTACTACTGCCCCCGAAGAGGTGGACCTAGTGTTGAAGCTTGGTTTGCTGTGCTCGCATCCGTTGCCAACGGTGAGGCCGAGCATGAGGCAAGTGATGCAGATCTTGGGCGGGGATGTTGAGCTCCCTGAGCTCTCGCCGAGTTAGTATGGCGCTGTGCCGTTGTCTGCTAACTCGAGGTTCGAAGATTATATCATGTCCTTCAACTCATCGGGGGAATTTCTAATGGGCACAGCTTTTTTCACAGTGAGCCCACTTAAAACATTATCTTTATTTACCATTTGGCCATCAAATTTCTTGACGAAAACTGCCCCTTTTTCACCTCCCATCCATCCGGGACTGTTAGCCCAGATGGATGGGCCTGATCCGGACTGGCTAGCTCGCATCAGGCCTATCCATCCTGGCTAACAGTCCCGGATTGCTGGGCCTATTCCTATTTGGTTAGACCGAATCAAGAAAAGACTACATGTTTTGATAATTATCAGTTTCTATTCAAATTAACCAATTAATTACCTAAATCACCCAAAATTGAACTACATCTAGTTTTATTCAGCAATCTTACATCAGTGTTTAAAAAAAAATTAATTTAAATGTTTATTATTCAAATTAGCCTATTAATTACCTAAATCACCCAAAATTAAGCTAAAATCGATATTAAAAAAGGAAAAATTCAACAAGGTTATCGATAGATCAATCCTCTAAAAAAAATAAATGTTTTTTATTCAAATTTGCCAATTAATTACCTAAATCACCCAAAAACAAGCTAAAATCGATACTAGAAAAAGAGAAAATTTAACAGTGAGCAGCAGAAGCACAATAGAGAGAGAAAAAGAGGGGAAAAAAAATTAACATAATTACATCACCAAAATCACCATAATTACATCGCTTAACTTCTTCCGGTTTAGATACTGAAGTGCTTCCTGTAGTAAACAATGACAGATAAAGAATATAGAAAATATAGCCAGCAGAAGGGAAACCAAAATGATTGTCAAGAAGCCTGTTTTGAATTCCAAAGTATGAATTTTGAAGTAGGCCAAACAATGAAGTGGTTTACAATACATTCATTGCTTATGCAAAGAGTCCATGTAACCACCTCAAAACGATTGGATAAGTGGGTGTATTGCCATTACTGTGAATTGGGAAGAAAATTTTATGAGAGATACATATTCTATTGGTACATGTGTTAGTTTATTTTCCATTGCATAAGCTAATGCTCATTTTCCAAGTGATCCGGGCTAAACAGCCCGGACCCATGCTCCCTGTCCGGGGCTAGCAGCCCCGGACAGGGAGCATGGATCCAGGCTGGTTAGCCAGGATTGGGGGGTCAGGATTCTGGCGAAGTGTCGGTCGAGACGCGGGTCGAAGTAGGGGAAACGGTCGGAAGGGGGAGGAGAAATGGGTTGGGTTGGAAGAGAGTTGGGTTGGGAGAGAGAGGAGTTAATTTTGGGTATATAGGTGATGGGTTTGGGAGAGGGTAAAGTGGAACGGTGGGAGAGAAAGAGATGGAGATGATGAGGGTAAAGTGGGTATTTAGGTGTGCTCACTAGAAAAAAATGAGGGTCTTTAAAAGGAAGGGTGTGCGCACTAGGAAAAGTGGGCTCACTAGGAAAAAAACCCGTGCCCATCTAGAAATTCCCCTCATCGGCACTGACTCTCTCTTCAATGGCTATGTCAGAAGAAGGTCAATGATAGTTTCAAGGACAACCTAGAAATTTCCAATGGTGTACTCGGGAGTTGATACAAAATTAACCATTAAACAAAGAGCATATTGGGGAGGAGAGAAAAAATAAAGGGGAAATCCGACTAATAATAGAGAAGAATAAAGATAGAAATCCGACTAATAATAGAGAAGAATAGAGAGGGAAAGAGAAAAGAGAGTGAAATAATGACTTTTTTCTTTCTTTGCAGGGTATAACAGGTATAAAAAGTCAAAAAGTTAATTTGAATCAAGAAGAAAATAAGAGAAGAGTAAAAGGAAAATAGAGAAGAGAGTGAAATAATGACTTTTCTCTCTCTTTGCAAGGCAAGGTATAATAAGCATAAAAAGTCAAAGAGTTAAAAGTGATCTAGGGAATTAAAACGGTGTAATTTAAATGTTTGGGGACGTTTAAATTAAGGGTTAATTACAGTCAGATCCCCTGTAGTATTGGGAGTGTGTCACTTAACACCTCTGAAGTTTGAAACTCTCAAAATAATCACTGGACTTTTAACACTGTTAGAGAGAGTGTTATTGTCACTCTACTTTAACTCTAAAGTGCACTCATTGCCCTGAATTTCCTATTTTACCCTCACAACTCCATGCACACTCCCTCTCTCTTTCTCTCCTCTCTCTCTCTCCTCTCTCTCTCTCCTCCCCCTCTAGTGGTAATTAAGCTGTTTTTTGTTAAGTAACCTAACAAATTTCACATATTAACTGTTTAAACTGAAGTGACACCAAAAATATATGGCTTGTTTTTAGAGGAATCTGGAGGATTGAGCTTGCTATTCAGGCGATGGGTCACCAAGAAGACAGCAAAGGTCATGGTGCACATAAGATGCTGCTGCTGCTGCTAGTGTAAATGAACTGCAAGTGTAAATGAACTGCAAGGTCAAGGTCATGGGCCACCAAGAAGACAACAAGTGTAAATGAACTACAAGCTAGCAGCTGCTGCTGCTACTGCTAGCAGCTGCTTGACGCAGGACTCCATCACTGCTGCTAGCAGCTAAGAGGATCAGTATGGTGCACATAATATCCTCTTAGTTGCACTTCATTTACACTGCATGGTGCACATAATATCATGTATAATTTACATATCAACAATAAATTATCAACATAAAATGCTCAGAGATAGGTATTTTTGACCGTGCATTTGTATATCAACACAAGATTTTCAAAGACAAGTATTCCTTTCATTAACCATGAGTTACATCTCATATACATAATAACAACCAAACTCCAAAAGTCCTCTACAAAAGTTTACTAAGACAAGCGCCGGCTTTGTTAATGTTAGAAAACTGCAATCAAAATCATAATGTTAGAAACGTAAAATAATAAAAATATCTGAATGAAAGATCATGTGTTTCATTTACTTCTCTTTTACTGTTAACTAATAAAATTTTCCATCTGTATGCATTAATTTTCTTTCACGCTCTGACTCGATCTTGGATCTCTCTGCATTGACAATATGAGATATCATTAATGTTCTCTAAAGGGAATAAAATAATTGTTGCTCTACTTACCAGGGGTACAAACCGTCCTGCATCATCCGCTGCTCCAATTGCTACTCCACTTGTAGGAGGAACAACTGTCGTTCCACCCAAATCCATGCCTGTTCCTGAAAGAAATGCAACTTTTGTTTTCGGCCTTGCTCTTGATGTTGCACCACGTGTCGTATCTCTTTGGTTAGGAGCTCCTCGTTTGTCTTGCTGATCTAGCAGTAAATGAGGTTGACTTTGTGCTTGCTCTATGTTCTTTTGCTCTGTTGTTTTCATCGTTTCCAGCTTTCCAACTGTTGACTTCGCCTTTCTTGAGGCTGGAATCTTCGTAGCGGATTTTCTTCCTCTCTTACTACTAGACCCCTCACTTGCTCGTTTAATTTCTGAGAGGTCATCCCATTGAATTCCTGGCCCTACATCACCCGCGCCCCGTATGTCAGCCATATGTGTTTCGTTCTGTGATTGGCTTGCTTGTTCAGTTTCTGTCTTTATCTTGCCAACTCTATCACTCCTTGCATTCATGCATGTCCTTACGTTATGGCCTAACACCTTGCATACTGCGCATATCATTTTTCCATATTTTCGCCGAATCGGCTGCGTCATTCTTTTCTCCTCCTTTTCATCTTCCTTTTTCTTTCTTAATCTCCTTGGTCTTCCAGATTGCTTACGCAATTTTGGTGGCATAATGTACTCTTCTGCTAAAATTTCATACCACTGTGACGGATCAGGAATCGGTTGCACTGCCCGTCATAGGCTAGCTTGTATCTCTCCACTGAGAAATACGAGGAGACATAGTCCTCAATATTCCGTTTCTGGTTGTTAATAGCCGCAGATGCATGCACACATGGGATCCCACTCACGTCCCAACGTCGGCATCCACATGTGCGTTTGTCCAAATCAACTATCCACGTGCTCCTTGTAGATCTACTTCAAACTTGCCTTATAACACAAAGAGCATTCAATGTTAGACATGTGTTGATTATTAATTACGTGCAATAGAACGAATACAAGTATGTTAAAATTCTTACCATCACCCGCAAAATTAACTTCACATGTTTTGCTCATCTCCTCCACTGACTTAACCTTCTCGTTTATTTTTGGACACAACACACCAGTTAGCTTGCTAACTTTTGCTTTCTTGTCTGTCATTCTACGCATCACCATCTTCCTAATAGCCTCAACCATCAACTTCACAACACTACCAAGGTTAGAAAATTTTACAATATTACAATACTGCCTAATAACCAAGTACTGCTTCTCCATCTCCCCATGGATCATTTCATTAGTATGTTGTTTAGTTCTGTAAGCTTGACTCTTTCTAATAGTAATCCCAGTGTCCCTTCTAATGAGATTAACTATTTGTGTCCATGTAATTTCGGGGTCTTCTCTAATCACATTTAAGTATTTTCTTGCAAAAAATGTTGGGGTTGCATTTCTATTGGCCTTAGCGGATGTACATGTGTGTCATCATTGTACGTCTTTATTTGAAAAATAGTTTGATCTCGGTCACAAGAAGCGTGGACCCTCCACTTGCATGTGTCATCTACGCATACCACAGTAATCCTTATCCTCTCATTTTTTACATACTTGTATGCGTACCCTTTATTAAGAGAATCGTACCTGAGGGCCTCGCGAAGCTCAACTGGACTGGTAAATTCCAAGCCAGCACATAGTTGGGGGTGGTACATGTTTCTCTCAACATCAAATTCTGGATAGTGAACATGCTTCTGTGTATGATGTTCATCATTAGATTAATCAGATGCGCTCCTTAATTGATGGCTATCATTGGCCTTTGAATCATTATATCCTTCTTCGGTACCAGAATTATTACATGCATCTGAAACACAAACAAATTTTTTTTTTCAAGTTTAATATGCATATAAAGTTACAACTAAATTTAAGAAAATGTTAGAGTAGAGTAAAAATACCTGTAATAATATTTTCAACCCCTATATCACTCTTGTATTCTTCAACATCTGTCATTTTTTCTTCACCTAAGTCTCCAGACAAACTAACAAAGTTGCCGCTCTCTGAGGTGTCACCTGTATTCATGTTATTGTCCCCCTCTTCAATCCACTCACCATCTGATGTATTATCCTCAGTATCATTATTAACATTTTTGTTAGCTTCGTTATTAGGAGCGTCTGCTACAACTGCCTCATCAACTAAATGTTCCACATATACATGGACATCTCTAGAAAGTCGTTGCACCCTAATAAGTTCCAAAACACAACTATCATTGTTGAGGACTTTCCATTTGTTTAGAACTTTATAATGCAATAAAAACCCGCCCACTTATTGCAATCTTCTAACAATAGCCTCCAAATCAAACCACCCAAAGAAATCTTCATCAATATTTTTAACTAATCCACTGTACCCCCTTGATACTCTATCGTGCCACTATTAATAAATTTGCCCCCATGGTGAACATGTAGCTCAAATACAGTACTTGTCATAACTCTACTGCATATAACATAACAATTAAACATTAAAATAAATAGACAATTAAAATATAAAATAACAATTATAAATTAATTAATCAAATTAAGACTAAGCTTCAACACTAATGCAAAGTTTTGTTCAGATTTTTCTATGCAAAAAATATTATTTACTGTATTATTTAACAAAAACCTAAGATTCTACATGAAAGAGTCAACCAAAAAATTCCTACATGTGCCTCCCGACAGTAAACACGTCATGACAAAAAAAATTGTCCGCAATAATCTATAAAGGACACTGCATCTATATAAATGTTTACTGGTACCTAAATTTTTGCTTTGTTAGTGCTTCGAAACCCACTGCGCGATGCCCTAGAGTCACCTTGCTTCCAAAAAAAATTGGTTCCCTTCGCTGTCTCTCTGCCGGCGAGAGAGGGGAGGGAGGGAGGGAGGCGGGTGAGAGAGAGAGGGGGAGCTGCCAGCGAGAGAGAATGGGGGGGGGAGGGAGGCGGGCGAGAGAGAGAGAGGGGCAGTTGCCGGCGAGAGAGAGGGGGGGGAGGGAGGCGGGGAGCTGCCGGCGAGAGGGGGCAGGGAGGCGGGTGAGAGAGAGAGAGAGGGGAAGGGAGGTGGGGACCTGCCGGCGAGAGAGAGAGAGGGGGGAGGGAGGCGAGAGAGAGAAAGGGGGGAGGGAGGCAGGTGAGAGAGAAGGGGGAAGGGAGGCGGGTGAGAGGGGGTGAGGGAGGCGGCTGAGAGAGAGAGCACCCTAATTTTGGTTCTGTACTAGGGGTATTTTTGACATTTTCTAACACGTGCACAACACGTGACTGGCTAACTAACATTCAGTTAACACCATTTGTATGTTTAGGGGGTTTTTTGAGAATTTCAAATTTCAAAAGTGTTAAGTAACATACTCCTAATACTATAGGGGTCTGCCTGTAATTAATTCTAAAATCAAAATATGAAGTTTTAAGATATCGATATTCAATTTTTTTAGAATTAAGGGATTGTTACGTAAAAATACCAAAAAAAAAGAAAGAAAGAAAGAAAGAAAATCTTAAAAAAAAAAAAAAAAAAAAAAAACTCCAACATAGCGGGGCAGGCGTTTACTCGGTCAAATCCCCCACCTTCCTCGACCTACTCTTCCTCCTCCCAGTTTTTTCGTTATTTATTTATTTTATTATTATTTTTCTTTCTGACGCATACATTTTTGGTCACGGGTTCTTCGTTCTCGATTCAATTTCAAATCAAGAATGCAAGATCTGGAAGCAACACCGAAACAAGCTCATCAAAATCCCGCATCATAACTCAATCCATGTCCCTCGCTCCCACATAATCTCCCAAAAAACAAGAAAAAAAAGGAAAAAAAAAATGGAAGCAGCAGCAGCAGCAGAAGAAGAACAACAACAGAAGCAAATCGAAGAAATCGACGAAGAAGCCCTGACTCCAACTCGGAGATCCCTGTATCGCTCCGCCTCCTGGTCCGTCCGCTCCTCTCCCCCCCCATCCTCCAATCTCAATCCCTCTAACAACGGCAATAATAATAATGGTAGCAACAGTTCCAGTTCCTGTTCCAGTTCCTCCTCCTCGAAGCCCAACGTCCCGAAGCCCAACCGCCGTCCCCTCCCTTCTCTCCAGCCCCTCCGCCGCCCGGCCCTAGCCCTCACCTCCTGGCCCCACCTCCACCCTGACGACCTCCTCCACACCCCCCGCCTTCCTAACAATTTCAACAGCTGCCACCGCGATTGCTCCCGCATCGCCGACCACGTCTACCTCGGCGGCGACGCCGTCGCCCGCGACCGCGACTCCCTCCGCCTCCACGGCATCACCCACGTCCTCAACTGCGTCGGCTCCCCCCGCTGCCCCGATTACTTCCGCGGCGATCTCATATATAAGACCCTCTGGCTCCTTGATTCTCCGGCGGAGGACATCACCTCCGTTCTGTACGACGCCTTCGACTATCTCGAGGAGGTCCGCTCTCTCCCCGGCGCCCGCGCCTTCGTTCATTGCTCCAAAGGCGCCTCCCGATCCGCCGCCGTCGTCATCGCCTACCTCATGTGGAGCTGCTCCAAGTCCTTCGACGACGCCCTTGCGCTTGTCAGATCCGCCAGGGCTGTTACTGACCCTAACCTTGGCTTTGCTTCCCAACTACTACAGTGCCAGAGCCGAGTTCACGCCCTGCCGCCGAGCCCGGGATCGGTGATCAGAGTCTATAGGATGGCCCCGCACTCGCCGTATGATCCGCTGCATCTGGTGCCCAAGGCTGTGGACAGACCGTGGCTGCCGAGGTTTGATTCGAGGGGTGCTTTCTTAGTCGTGCATGTGAGGTTGGGGATTTTCGTCTGGTTGGGAAAATTCTGCGAGCAGGTGATGGCTGCAAGCGCCGACGCCGCTGCAAAGCAGGTGGTGAGGTATGAGAAGATGAGGGTGAGTATTGTGACAGTGAGAGAAGGATCAGAGTGTAGCGAGTTTTGGAATGTGTTTGTTGGGGAAGATCCTGTTGATGATGGAGAGGCTGGCAATAGAAGAGTGGAGCTTTATGATCTTGATTTCGAGATTTTTAAGAGGGCAGTCAAAGGCGGGGTAGTGCCACCTGCACCAATGCCTGGGACTGGAACAGAAACTTGCTTGCCGGCAAGGGAAAGCGGATGGAGTAGACTGAGGAAGAAGTTTCTGCAAGGAGACTGTTCAACATCGGCTGCAAATCATGAGGAAAATGAGGGAGAAGACGAGGAGCAAAGGGAATCTCAATTTCGATCACCAAGTTCTTTATCTGGGGATTCAAGCGTTACTTCAGGTGATACTGCTTCTACAAGGTCCACATTCTCTCCGGTGTCGTCCTCTTCTTTGGATTGGCACAGTTTGTCTCCTTCAGGTTCGGATTTGTACATAACACCCCTGCCATTGCGAGTGCAGGCCCAAGTCCTTGTTTCTAAACTTCCACCCCTGCATTCTAGGAAGGTGAAGAAAAATGAGGAAACTGCTTCTTTGCAATCTCTAGCAGCGCGGAGAGGAGGTAATCCTCCTTCCCTGGTTTTACTACCACCAGTTGAGGGCGGTGAGTCTCGTCTGTCCCCGAGGGATATTGTTAGGGATTGGTGTTTATCACCACCTTTCACTTCAGATTTAGAGGAACACCGAGTAGCCATGGATGTTGAGCAAGCAACATCGTCTGGTCTCCAGGATGATGTTGAAGAAGAAGAAAATTCTAGGATGAGTAATGATAATGATCACGTTTGGTTGAATCATCCAATTCTCTTCCGGTGGCCTAGTATGGAAAAGAGTGGATGACGTTAATCCTAAGGCCCGATTGATAGGCTGACGAGGAGTTTGCAGATGATAGGCTGATTGATTTGGACGGGATTAGAGTCGACTTAACTGATCGAATGGAACTTCCATCAGATATTCCTGTATAGGTAAGTGTAATTTCTTACTAGTTAATATCACTATGCATTTGCACTTCACTTAACTATAAGTTGCTCTTTGACAATTATCTTATGGCTGGTGGGTTCTGCATAACTTCATAGTAGGTGTGTAGACAGACTTTTCTTTAGATTCTTATGTAGAAAGTGGCTTCAATATTGACAACATCTAATTATTCAAAGTCCAATTGTGACATGAATAGAAAGTAAAACCTTTTTGGCAAGGTCATTATCATTTTCCAACCCTGGCAACTGATTATGACCTTGGAAGTTTGAAAATTGTTAAATATGACATTTGATACACTTGATTGGTCAATTAATTGATTTTTATCATATTAGCTCGGATTAAATATGTTCAACACCATGATGTCAAGAGAAGAGTATACTTGGTGAACATTAAAGAAAAGAAAGAATTAGGTAGTAAACAATGGTTAGGTAGGTAAGAACTAGGTGTGAATACCAATGTTTAAAATAGCAATAACGATAACGTAATGTTTTGTCTCTGTTAGGTTATGTCGCATATAGCCTAACGCATAACGTAGGTTATGTAATTTCCTATTTATTTAATTAAAAATAAATATAAAACTATATAAAATAACTTTTATAAATTCAAAAATAAATTTAAAATATATAAAAAAAAGAATATAAAACCATTTTATAATACATATTCTAATCTAATTTTATATTAAGTTTTACTATAATTTTCATATTTATCTTCATAAAATATATTAAGTCTTCAACAGTAATTCCAGTTATCATTTAAACAAGAAAATAAGATTTCAATTTTTTATTTCAATTCTAGTTATTATTATTATTGTAATTTATATTTTGTAATGTTCAATTTATCTTATTTGTAATTATTAATTTCAGTTTAGTTAAAAATTTAATAAAATCAACAAAATATTTCAGCAGCCAGAGAGAAATACAACAAGCGAATAAGGAAACAATTGCAAATTAATAAGTTAGTAATTTCATAAACAATCAAACGAGCGAACAACTAATCAAGAAAATTACAACAATTCGCTAATAAGCAAAATAATAATCAACAACAATATAGAAATTACTAAAAAATAATTGTAAATAACGTAACTTAACGTAACGTTACGTAATATAATGTAAAATAATATAAAAAACGTATTGTTACGGTGCACTGAGTTATTTTCAGTTGTTATGTAGCGTTGGGGCTCCGTTAGGTTATGTAACGTAATATAACGGGCTTTATAACGTGTTATTTTCAACATTGGTGAATACTATGACATTCACTGGAACTGAATATAACTTTGACCATATGCTTGAAGGTAAGTCCAGGGGCTAGATTGGTTACACCGAGTAGATTCAATTTTTACGCTTAGAAGTATAATCTTACTTAGAACCAATTTTTAGGAAGCCCTGAAAGGCTATGTAAGAAGTAGCTATTCCCTTCTAGAAGCTTATTTGGATTTTAGAATGAACATTTAGACAATAAAAAAAAAACCATAAGGTTTATAATTCTTGTAACATGTGACTAAGTTTTGTGCTTAGATTGCTACCTGGTGCTGAAGTGTGGTTGGATTGAAGGTATTAGGCTTTACAATGTCTATTACTGGCTGGCCAAAACTAAAGCAAGTTCAAAACTCATCTTGGAAGGCTTGGATAACAATTTTAAGATGTAAGAGTTGATGGGATGGGTTGAAGATGAGATGAGATGTAGGGACAAGTTAGTGTGAGAAAGATCTTGGGTATGTGGAGAGAGGGAGCAAGACAAACCAACTCCAAGGTAATAATTTCTTCTTTCCATAAAACCTGCTATCCTTTGGTGACAACCTTAGTGTTGAGTCCAAGTTTGGCTTGGATAGGGATTTAAAGATGTAAGAGTTGATGGGATGGGTTAAAGATAAGATGAGATGCAGGGACAAGTTAGGGTAAGAAAGATCTTGGATATGTAGAAAGAGGGAGTGAGATAGAACCAACTCCAAGGTAATAATTTCTCTTTTCCATTAAACCTACTACTATTTGGTAATTACCTTGTGTTGAGTCCAAATCTTGCTTGGATAGGGATTTGAAGATGTAGAAATTGATGGGATGGGTTAAAGATGAGATCTAAGAAGTACAAACACACTGTAGGGGATGTCGTGTCCATGTCCGACATATGTCCAACACAAACATGCCATAGTCACATCAAAAACTGTGTCGGACATGCCACTCGGCATGTCAAGTAAAATTAAGGAAAAATTACCTTGTCATTGTTGTGTCCGACCTTCGTCTAGGTTGTGTCTAGAAAAAGAACTTAAATGATATAAAAAAAAATTGAAAATAAACATTACTAAATTGGTAGTATCTATCTATACTTTGTTAGTTTTTTGAAGTTATAATTCTTATGGACATGAGTCGTATTTAGTTTCTGTGCTTGAAAAAATAATTTTTTATATTCATAGTCTAATCTATGATCCACTATTATCACCACATTTTCTTATCTCTTTACCTATAGAGGATGAAAAAGAGAGATAGATGTATAATTGATGGTGAATTGTGCTTTATAAAGGAATGACAAGACACGAATCTATACATTGTTAGCGGTTTTGTTTTGGATATTTTAGGAAAACTATGATGTTAATAATATAAGAATATACTTATTATTATCTTTTCCCCCATGTCCTTAACGTGTTTTGTCCTCATTTTTTTGCAAATGCTGTGTCCGGTGTCCAACTCCGTATCTGAATCTGTGGTCCGTGCATGCTTTCTAAGATGAGATGAGATGCAGGGACAAGCTAGGGTGAGAAAGACCTTGGATAGGTAGAAAGAGAGAGCGAGACAAAACTAACCCTAAGGTAATAATTTATTTTTTTCATTAAACCCACTTTCCTTTGGTGACTACCTATTGTTGAGTCCAAATTTGGCTTGGATAGGGATTTAGAGATGTAAGAGTTGATGGGATGGGTTAAAAATGAGATGAGATGTAGGGACAATATAGGGTGAGAAAGATCTTGGATATGTAGTACGGAGCGAGAGATAATCAACTCCAAAATAATAATTTCTCTTTTCCATTAAACCTACTACCCTTTAGTGATTACCTAGTGTTGAGTCCAAATTCGGCTTGGATAGGGATTTAAAGATGTAAGAGTTGATGGGATGGGTTAAAGATGAGATGAGATGCAGGGACAAGTTAGGGTGAGAAAGATTTTGGATATGTAGAAAGAGGGAGCGAGACAGAACTAACTCCAAGGTAATAATTTCTCTTTTCCATTAAACCTACTACCCTTTGGTGATTACCTTGTGTTGAGTCCAAACTTAGCTTGGATATGGATTTAAAGATATAGAAGTTGATGGGATGGGTTAAAGATGTGATCTAAGAAGCACAGAAATGCTATAGGGGATGTCATGTCCATGTCAGGCACATGCCCGACACAAACATGCCACGGACGTGTCAAAAACCATGTTAGACATGCCACACGACATGTCAAGTAAAATAAAGGAAAAATTGCCGTGTTATTGCTATGTTCGGCCTTCATCTAGGTTGTGTCTAAAAAAAGAACTTAAATGATATAAAAAAATCGAAAATAAACATTATTAAATTGGTAGCATTTATCTACATCTTGTTAGTTTTTTAAAATTATACTTTAATATTTTCTTATGGACATGAGTCGTATTTTGTTTCTGTGCTTGAAAAAATGATTTTTTATATTCATAGTCTAAATGTTTGATCTATGATCCACTATTATCACCACATTTTCTGATTTCTTTATCTATAGAGGGTGAGGAAGAGAGATAGATATATAATTGATGGCGAATTGTGCTTTATAAAGGAATGAAGAGACACAAACCCATACATTGTCAGCGGTTTCGTTTTGAATATTTTAGGAAAACTATGACGTTAATAATACAAGAATATTATTATATTTAGTTTTTCCTGTGTCCTTACCGTGTTTGTGTCCTCATTTTTTTTGCAAATGTCGTGTCCAGTGTCCGCATTCAACTCCGTATCCGAATCTGTGTCCATGCGTGCTTTCTAAGATGAGATGCGATGCAAGGAGTGGTATAGGGTGAGAAAGACCTTGGATAGGTAGAAAGAGGGAGCGAGATAAAACTAACTCTAAGGTAATAATTTCTCTTTTTCATTAAACCCACTATGCTTTGGTGACTACCTA
The DNA here is from genome assembly GCA_036321105.1 of Dracaena cambodiana. Taxonomy (NCBI): domain Eukaryota; kingdom Viridiplantae; phylum Streptophyta; class Magnoliopsida; order Asparagales; family Asparagaceae; genus Dracaena; species Dracaena cambodiana. The sequence goes on from JAYEPQ010000009.1 coordinate 16,219,810, forward strand.
TTGTTGAGCCCAAATTTGGCTTGGATAGGGATTTAAAAATGTAAGAGTTGATGGGATGGATTAAAGATGAGATGAGATGAGATGTAGGGATAAGCTAGGGTGCGAAAGATCTTGGATATGTAGTAGGGAGCGAAACAGAACCAACTCCAAAGTAATAATTTCTCTTTTCCATTAAATCTACTACCCTTTGGTGGTTACCTAGTGTTGAGTCCAAATTTGGCTTGGATAGGGATGTAAAAGTGTAAGAGTTGATGTGATGGGTTAAAGATGAGATGAGATGCAGGGACAAGTTAGGGTGAGAAAAATCTTGGATATGTAGAGAGAGGGAGCGAGACTAAACCAACTCCAAGGTAATAATTTCTCTTTTCCATTAAACCTACTATCCTTTGGTGACTACCTTGTGTTGAGTCCAACTTTGGCTTGGATAGGGAATTAAATTAAAGATATGAGTTGGTGAGATGGCTTAAAGATGAGATGAGATGCAGCAATAAGCTAGGGTGAGAAAGATCTTGGATACATAGAAAGAGGGAGCGAGACAGAACCAACTCCAAAATAATAATTTCTCTTTTCCATTAAACCTACTACCCTTTGGTGATTTCCTTGTGTTGAGTCCAAATTTAGCTTGGATAGGGATTTAAAGACGTAGAAGTTGATGGGATGGGTTAAAGATGAGATTTAAGAAGCACGAAAACGCTATAGGAGATGCCATATCTGTGTCAGACATGTCCAACACAAATATGCCACAGACACGTCAAAAACCATGTCAGATATGCCACACAGCATGTCAAGTAAAATAAAGGAAAAATTTTCGTGCCATTACTGTATCCGACCTTTGTCTAGGTTGTGTCTAGAAAAAGAACTTAAATGATATAAAAAATCAAAAATAAATATTACTAAGTTGGTAACATCTATCTGCGTCTCGTTTTTTTTTAAGTTAGACTTTAATATTTTCTTATGGATATAAGTCGTATTTGATTTATGTGCTTGAAAAAAATGATTTTTTATATTCATAATCTAAATGTTTGATCTATGATCCACTATTATCATCATATTTATTTTTTATCTCTTTACCTGTAGAAGGTGAGGAAGAGAGATAGATATATAATTGATGGTGAATTGTGATTTATAAAGAAATGAAGAGACACGAATCCATTCATTGTCAGTGGTTTCGTTTTGGATATTTTAGGAAAACTATGATGTTAATAATATAATAATAGGGTTAATTACAGTCAGACCCCCTGTAGTATTAGGGGTATATAACTTAACACTCCTAAAATTTGAAACTCTCAAAAAACCCTGGACTTAGTTATTTTCACTCTCTTTTTTTACTAAAGTGCACTCTTGTCTCTCAAATTCCTATTCCACTCTCATCCTTCTCTTTAACCAGCACACTTTCTCTCTCTCTCCCTCCCTCTCTATCCCTCTCTCAGTCACCCACGCTCCCTCTCTAACTGAGAGAGAGGGATAGAGAGAGAGAGAGTGACTGAGAGAGAGAGGGATAGAGAGGGAGAGAGAGAGAGAGAGAGAGGAGAGAAAGAGAGAGTGTGCTGCTTAAAAGGAGGGATGATGGTAGAATAGGAATTTGAGAGACAAAAGTGCAATTTAGTAAAAAAAAAGAGTGAAAATAATTAAGTTCAGGGATTTTTTTGAGAGTTTCAAATTTCAGGGGTGTTAAGTTACACACTCTCAATACTACAGGGGGTCTAACTGTAATTAACCCATAATAATATACTTATAATTTTTTTCCCCACGTCCTTATTGTGCCCGTATCCTCATTTTTTCGCAAATGTCATAGCCAATGTCTGCATCCAAATCTGTGTCCGTGTCTATACTTCCTAGGATGAGATGAGATACAGCAACAAGTTAGGGTGAGAAAGATCTTGGATATGTAGAAAGAGGGAATGAGACAAAACCAACTCCAAGATAATAATTTCTCTTTTCTATTAAACCTACTACCCTTTGGTGACGATCTATTGTTGAGTTCAAGTTTGGCTTGCGCAGGGATTCAAAGATGTAAGAGTTGATGGGATGGGTTAAAGATGAGATGAGATGCCGGGACAAGTTAGGGTGAGAAAGATATTGGATATGTAGGAGGGAACGAGACACAATAGTTTGAATTCAGCATATGGTGATTACCAAGTATTGAGTCCAAATTTGTCCTCCTACAAGCCCAAGACTAGATACCCAATGAGGCTTGGGGCTTGTGATCTCCTTAATACAATACTATCTTGGATAATCCAGAATATAAAGTTGGATCCTGTCCGACTTCTTTGCTCTATGAAGATTCACCAAATTTTTCATTTGATCAAATCATTACGAAATCGGTAACCATTATTGAACTCACCCTATCTTTCCATATGGCAACTCTTTATTACTGAATTTCTGAATATCTCAACCCCTAGGGGTCCTTTAACATAAATACTCTATTATTCCATAGAATGAGGGGATGATAATTCTTGAATTCCAGACATACAGTCATTTGTTCTTTGACAAAGATATTTTTTATTTTGAGAGGGATCCGTAACTTGTAATCTCGAGCAGTGAGAGAGATTAAGTGATTTTAATCTCTTTATAAATAAAGTACTCACCGAATGGTCCATTCCAACCGAGGACATAGGTTGCTCGACCTAACCTCGTTAAACACCTATCTCTTTTCTCTCTATCTCTTTGTACTTTTTTCATATTTCTCGCTCATTGGTGTTAAACCAGTTTACTCGTATCAGACCATTTCGAACCCGAGCGAATTTCGAGTCCAACATTTGGTACCGTCTGCGGAAAACATCTCAACCATGCTGAACACCCCGTCAAAAGGCTAGGCAAGTCTCGAAGTTCCTCTCCATAAGGCAGATGGAGCAATTGCGAGTTCCTCACATAAGCCATAAAATCAAGATCTATCTATCATAGTCACCCAAACCGATTCTCTTGAGTTTACCAAAGAGATTGCTAAGCTCACCAAGGCATTAGTCAACCTTTCGGATTATAACAACAGAGCAGAAGCTGGACAATCTGTGGGAGCGCCAATTACGCATACAGTTGCCCATGAGAGGTACAATAGCATGCCACCATCTCAAAGTGAGTCGAAACAGTTGTGTTCTACCAAGTAACTGTGGTTGGGGTGAAAATGAGTTGGCCTCAACATGGCAGAGAGCGGCCCCTATTAAATCGGACTCCAAGTTTGAGGAGCACGATGCTTGCCTGATCCATTCTGTGATGCATGTCCAAGTCCAATCTTTTGAATCTAGATACGAAATATGACACAAGACGAATCCAACCGATCATGTTGCCAACTAAAACACCACTATGAAGCTCCACGGTGCTACTTATGATATCTTATGACCAGTGTTCTAAATATCGGATACCGGTCTCGTACCGGTCAGCCAAATTACATACCGGTTACCGGATACCGGGTGGGATATCGCGATATGACCCTAAATACCGGAGTGTCATATCGGTGTCATACAAGTTAAAGAATAATCATATAATTGGCTATATAGAACATAATAAAACGCATAAAATGAGTTTATAGTATTTACATTGGCTTATTTACATTCAACTTACGAATTTGCAGATATCGTTTAGACCGTTCGCAAATGCATAGAGACAGAGCGAAATACAATAATAAAATAAAGAAAAATAAGTTTTCAAGATAAAAGAAAAGTGTTTCTGCAATACATAAGTGATATAATTTATAAAATTACAACATTGTCTTTTAAATGAGTTTATTTGAAACATGCTAGAAACTTTAAATATCAGTCTTTACAACATATTTTCTAGCTAGATTCAGAGTCGACTGGTTCATTTGATGGCATGCCTTTCTCATCATTTGATGACGAATCTGATGATGATGTGTCAACTTCCCCATCGTCATCATCTGATGCGTGCCGCTACTTAGACTTTGAAGATGATGATGCTTTTCCCTTTGAAGTTCTACTACTCTTCGACTTAGATGCCTTAACTCTTCCACTTAGGATTAGCACCCATAGCAATTGACACCTGTCGAAAAGTCAGTTGTTCTCCAGGAAAGACTTCATCATCACTAGTCTCATAAGGATCGCCATTCTTTTTCTGAGGCATGAACCACTCGGTGACGTTTTCCTCTTCATTGTATGCTACTAGTGGATCTCTGTTTGGGATTGAAAATTTGCTCTTGAGCCTTGCATTGAATTTGACAAAAACTAAGTCATGCAATTTCTTGGAACTCAGCCTATTTCTTTTCTTCGTATGCACCTAAATAAAAGATATACAAATAAAGTTCATTTAGAACATATATATTTGGGAGAAAGAAATATTTAATTAGAAAAGTTAAAATTATAATACCATCTCAAATGTGCTCCAGTTCCGTTCACAACCCGAAGAACTGGTTGTCAGGCTCAAGATCCTCATTGCCATCATCCTCAATTCGGGAGCATCTGTCCCGTAGAATTGCCACCATTGAGCTAGCAATGAATATTTATAAATAGTTATTAGCTATTTAATAGTTTCTTTAATGAAAAATAGATTGAACTTTGCATTTCTTAAATTGAAATGCATACCTGGATTAATGATTCTCTTTACTGCTGCCCTTGCAAAAGATATTCCAAATAATCCATTTTGATTTTGATATATTGGGAGCTGCTGTGCAATCTTATCAAGTCTATCATTATCATTTGGATAGAATTTGTGCATCACTTCAACGAAGCCCGACATGAACGACCCATCAGCATCAATCTCAGGCTGCTTCGCATAGTAATACAGAGGGTTCAAGAAATATCCAGCTCTATGCAGAGAACCCTTAAGTTTTTCCTCCCATCTCCTATCAATAATCTTCCATATTGGAAGATATTTCTTTCTCTTCACCCCCTAGAGTATCTCTTATCTCCTCTTTAGCAGTCTCTAGGTCACCATACAGAAAGCCCATTGAAGGGACTTTGTCCCCATCAACTCTACGCAAAACTTTCATTAGTGGAGTAAATACTTTCAGGGCAAAGTTTGTGTTGTCCCAAAATTTGTTGCTGGCAATTATTTCTACAATCTAAACATTCATAAAAAGATGTAAAAAAATATGTGAATAACATATAATTTAAAATTATAAAATAAAAATTTTTATTAATTGAAATAAATACCTTCTTGCCTGCATCTGTTCTGGACAGAGTGCAATCCATCCAGTCATCAGAAATAAACATATATTACAGCTCCTTCTTCTTCTCTCTGATTGATGATAAATAGAGAAATGTCGTGGCAAACCTAGTTGTCCCCGGCCTTATTAGCTCTCCACCAATCGCCTTCCTTATTATATCTAAAGATTTGGTGTGACTGTATATGTACACGGAGACTGATCTCCCCATCATAATTGTACTTTGGATATGTTTAATTTTTCAAATATCCGCAAGTATCAGATTAATTGTATGTGCTGCACAAGGTGTCTAAAATATATTTGGATGCGTCAGAGCCAATGTGTTTGCTGCAGCCATATTGTTCGAGGCATTATCTGTCACAATCTGTACAACATTTTTCACGCCAACCTCGTTCATTCCCTTCTCCGCAAATTTGTAAATGTAACTGCCATCATGTCTCTCAGAAGATGCATCTTGAGACAATAAGAAGGTTGTACCGGCCGGACAATGTACAACGATATTCATTAAACTTCTCCCTTTCCGATCCGACCACGCATCAGTCATTAAAGTGCAGCCATTTATTCGGCAACTCCGTTTGAATGATTCAAGAGTTGCATTTGTCTCCTCGACCTCTCTTTGGAGGCAAGTCTCGCTTAGCTCGTATGGACTAGGAGTCTGTAAGTTTGGTCCATACATGCTAATGGCTTGGACCATCTGCATAAAAACTGGCTGCGTAGCAATATTGAATGCAAGACCTCCTTCATAAAAAAACCTGGTAATGTATCGAATTGCATCGTCTCTAGCTTTTTTCTGGAGGCTGATGGCACGGTAGGCTGTCTTTGAGCTGCTTCTACTGCTTCCTCGACCGATCGAATTGCAAATTGATCCATCAGTCCTGTTGTTTTGCGGGAAAATTGACCTGTTGTTTTGCGAGAAGATGACTCCTCTCGAGTTGTCTCCTCATCTTCTTCTTCCCCAACACGAACTTCTTTTAACAAATTTTGAAGTTCTGTTGCTTTTCCTTCCTTTACTTCTCTAGTTTTACTTAGCATTACCAGTGCTTTCTGCTTCATGTCTTCTGGGACCAGGGGACAGCCTCTGACATTCCCGCTGACATGACCTAAATGTTCCTTCAAGCGGGTAATGCCTCCCCCATATTCATTCTTACAGAAATTACACTCCACTTTATTGGGCTTATTGGGTACTTTTTTCCCCCATTCCCAAACTGGATCTTTACCTCCTCGCTTCTCTTGGACATTTGAAGCACCAGAAGAGGACATCTTTCAAACTATTTCTGACTTCAAAAAAGTGAAGTGAAAAAAGACAAACAATTAATTGATTAAATAGCTAAATAATTGTTGCACTTAATTTATATTAACTTAATTTATTTAAGAATTCAAGTTTTTACTAAAATAAATAAAGTTAATACTTAATAAACATAATCTAAGTTAAAAAAATAATCATATAAATGCTATGTGTATTTATGTGTATTCACTGTTTTAAAACACTGCAAATATATGTCAATGTTTACAATACATGCTATATTATTTCATGTTTACAAATAATATGCTATATGTCAATGCTATGCTATGCTATGCTATATGTCAATAAATGCTATGCTATATGTTAATGTTTACAAATATATGTCAATGTTTACAATACATGCTATGTTTACAATACACTGCAAATATTCACTGTTTTAAAACACTGCAACTTATATTATTTCATATAACCAAACCTAAGAAGCCAATAACAACCTGTTTTGCTTAATATCAATTTAATCCCAACAAACTGTTGTAGTTAATTGAATCAGTGATTCAAGGAATCACTGTAGACTACCCGCAGGTTCAGCCTTCCCAATTGAACAATTCCCCTCAAATTACACCCCAAAAAAAATCACTGTAGACTACAATTCAGTGACTACTGTCACTGGTCGAAGGCTGCTGACTACCCGCAGGTTCAGTCCTCCCAATTGAACAATTCCCCTCAAATTACACCAAAAAAAAAATCACTGTAGACTACAATTCAGTGACTACTGTCACTGCCGAAGGCTGCTGCCCTAGGCATCAATTCCAAACTGAAAAATGAAAATTTCCTTACTCATTCTTCATTTAAAAACTCAAATACACTAATTACAATAACAAACTAAAATTTAAAAGAAAATTAGACTAACATTAAACAAAAATTTAGAGAAAAATTAATTGCAGTCTACTTACCAAAATTCAAGGTCGAGATGCTAGAAAGCACGCAAGAGAAAGAGGGAGAGATGGATCACCGGCGACGGAAGTCGGAGAGACGGCGATGGACGAAACCCTAGATTCGGTTGCTCGAGAAGAGACAGCAACGGCGATATTTTCTCCGAGAGGAACGGTCGATCGACCAGTTGAGGAGGATGGAGAGCCGGAGAGGCGGCGATGGAAGCGGATACCGGCGATAGCCAAGGCGACGAGGAGTGGGGAGCTCGGTTGCGACGGAGTTGCGACGGAGGAGATTAGGGATTTAGGGTTTTTTTGTTCGCGAACAGAGGAGCTATCGGATTTTTATGTTTTCCTATCGGGTCTAACGGGTTAACGGGTTTCAACCGCAATCGTAACCCGTTAACAAAAAAACCGATATTAAGCCATACCGGCAGGTTTTTCACATACCGGATACCGGCCGATATATCGCTACGTGGCCGATATATCGGCCCATACCGGTCGAAAACGATATGCGATAAAAAAAACCCCATATCGTCTCGTTTCTTTGTAAAAAACGATATATCGGCCGGTATACCGATATACCGGCCGATATTTAGAACACTGCTTATGACGGGCTTTCTCCATGACCCTAGACAAAGAGACGAGAAGCTGGTACGATGCACTCCCTGCTGGATTTTTCTACTCTTTTCGCTAGTTGCGCCATGAGTTCGCCAACAATTCCTCGCAAGCAAGAGTACCAAGGAGAGCATCGCCTCCCTTCTCGGTATAGAACAAGCACGAGGCAAGTTGCTTAGGAACTTCTTGAGATGGTTCAACAATGCCAAGGTTCAAACCGAGGACTGTTCAATCCACATCGTTCTCACCATTCTTGTCAATAAAATGTCAGATTAATACACTCCATTGGGAAGGAAAGCCAACTTCTTGTCTGGGTTATTGGAGTGCTTTGACAAGTACTCCAGAGAAGAGGAATTTGAGATAGTCTTCCGAAAATGTGACTTGGAGGGCCAAAAGAATTCTCCAAGGAGAAAACTAAAGAGCGAGAGAAGCGGAGGCCCTGAGACACAGTAAAGGGTCTTGCTGAGAGATCGTGCGGGCAAAAGATAGGAGGACTATACTCCTCTAAACACAAGTGGGCTAAGATTCTGACAAGATTCAGAATGAGGCTCTTCTCCCTTAGCCTCCACCACCTCTCCAAACTCCGCACACAGAAGAGGCTCAAAGCATTTCTATGAATACCATTGCGATGTTGGACACAACACGGAAGACTGTTATCAGTTCAAAAGAGATATTGAGGAGGCTCATATGACAAGGTCATCTCAATAACTTTGTCAACAAAGAAGTCCTCGATGAGTCCACCTTTGGGTCCTCTAGCGACGATAAGCCCACGGAAGTTACATCACTTATTAACCACATAGGGTGGCCCATGGACAGGAGAAATAACAACTCAATCGGGAGAAAGCATGCTCAAATTGTTAACACTTTCGAGTACATCTCGAAGTGCTATAGAGAGCTAATAGCTTTCTCGGATGAAGACTTAGTCAGGGTTGAACTCCCCCCATGATGCTGTGCTCGTCATAGCTCAGAATGTCTCCGGAGTTGAAATAAAGAGTGTTCTCATCAACGAGAAGCTCTTGGGACATTTCGTGAGCGCCTTCAAACATATGGGGTTTAACATGTGGGAGCTAGACATCGAAGTAAGGTCACTTACTAGTTTCAATGGTTGAAATGCTCGTCGTAGGAACTATTACACTCCATACTTTTTTTGGAGGCATCAAGAAAGGTGATCTTGAAGGTTACTTATACCATCATGGATGTATCTTCTCTATATAGCATGATCCTAGGGCGACATTCTAAGAATGTTCTTGAAGTTGCACCTTCTCTCCTCCACCAAGTCATGAAGTTTTTGACCAACAATGGAGTGGGACAAATCCTTGGCAACCAGAAATTATCAAAAAGATGCTACCTTCTGCAACTAAGACAAAGAGGAAGGCATCTGAGTCATATATATCAAGCATCAGGGAAGGTTGGAAGAGATTCACCTAGTCGATATCGAAGCCAAGTTCTCCGAAACAAGGGATGACTTTGATATACAACCTGAATTTGTCGAAGAAACCATCGCGGTTCACCTGGGATCCTACGAAATCGTACAAATCTGGTCTTTCCCTTGTGGTCCTTTTAAGGATCAGGTTGTTCTCTGGGAAAACCAAGACATCTTCATGTGAAAGCCATCCAACATGTGAGGCATTGATCCTACTGATACTTGCCACCAACTTAAATATAAGACTATCTTTCGTACTTGTGAAGTAGAAGAAATGAAATATTAGGCCAGAAAGAAGTAAAGCAGCAGAGAAAGAAGTAGACAAGCTATATGTTTCGCCAATGTGGTGTTAGTGGAAAAGTCAAATGGGAAGTGGTGCATGTACATCTACTATACTGACATGAATAAATCTTGCCCAGAAGTTTGCTTTCCTCTCTCCCAAATCGATCAGCTCATCAACTCAACCTCCAGGCACAAGTTATTAAGCTTCATTGGTGCTTTTTTTTTATTGCAACCAAAGTAAGATGTTGCCTAAAATCAAGACTAAGGCCTCCTTCATCACCAATCATAGGACATTGTGATGCTCTTTGGCCTGAAGAATGCTGGAGCTACCTATTGGTCAATAAAATTTTCAAGCCCCAGATTGGAAGAAGCATTGAAGTTTACAAAGAAGACATATTGGTGAAATTGCCCACAAACCATATCAGAAATCTTCAGGAGGTATTCGCTTCATTAAAGAAGTATTGTATGAAGCTGGATCCAGACAATTGTGCATTTGGAGTCACTTCGAAAAAGTTTTTAGGGTACATGATCACATCACAAGAGATCAAGGCCAACTTCAAGAAGATAGTTTCTATCTTGAGCATGCAGGAGCTGACTACCTTGAGAGATTCAATCTCTCAACGAAAAGCTTGCCGCCCTCGACAAATTACTATCCAAGTCGGCAGAATGAGCCCTTCTATTTTTCAAAAATATCAAGGGTCAAGGCAACACAAAGCAGATCCCTTTCAAAAAAAAAGGTGGAAAGATTATCTGGAGTGCCGAGAAGTCTTCCTAGATCTCAAGAAGTATCTTCTAAATCTACCACTGCTAACTCGCCCAAAGAACTTTTCCTCTATTTCATTGCTGCTTCCGAGACCTTCAGCTCTGTAATAATCCAGAAAGAAGGAAAGAGTCAAATGCCTGTCTTTTATATTGGAAGATCTATGAGGATTCCTAATTCAATTACTCGCGATCTGAGAAGGTTGCATACATTTTGGTCATCACAGCAAGAAAGTTGGGGCCTTACTTCCAAGTCCATACAATCAACATACTCTCCAGCATTATAAATTGGTCAATAATGACTAAGAGAGCTTGGGTCACCTATAGCGTTGGAATATTGAGCTCACCAAGTTCGATATCCTTGTTGAAGGACAATGGACAACAGTGGTTTCCAAGAAAAAGCAAAAGATAAAAAAAAAACCTGAGTTGTCATGCCATTTCCTTCGGGCAAGAGACTACAAGAGTACTCCCCACAACCTACCATAAAAGAACAAGTGTTGACCAATTTCATTGTCGAATGCACTTGTACTTGAAAAGATCACCCCTGAACAGAAAGACAATCCAATGAATGTGAATCAAGAGGCGCCCACCGATATCTATATGACAAACATATGGACCATTTATGTTGATGATTCATAATGCGAATTTGGAAGCAAAGCTGGGTTGTAATTGTAAGTAAGTCTTAGTGATCATGAGTCGAAGAACGTGCTCTAATTTGTCTTCAAAACATCAAACAACTAAGGTAAGTATGAAGCTATCATCGCCAGCTAAGGCTGGCCAGAAATCTGGATGCTTGTATATAATGCCTTTTGAGTGATTCTTGCTTTGTGGTCAATCGGATCGAGCAACAATTCAAGGCGAAAGAGGAGCAAATCGTAAAATACTTAGAGGTGGTCAAGTAGCTCAGCTACATTTGAAATTATCAAAGTAGAGAAGGTCTCGGGGAGAATAATAGCCAAGCTGATGCACCTGTGAAGCTTGCTTGCATCATCGGAGCTAGGCAATACCATGTAGGTCGATTTTTTTATAAGCACTCAACACTCAATGTCGAAGTCAAGGAGGTCTTCTGCATCTACATCATTACTGGATCGAGGATCCCTTTCTTTCAATATCTCAAAAATATTGTACTCCTTAACGACAAGAATAAGGCACGAACCATTCAGCATCGAGCGACCAAATTTGCCCTTTTTGGTCATAGACTTCTCAATAAGAGTCTTATGAAGATAGAAATTGGCTCTCTCTTTAGATGTTAGGCATCGGAGAATGCCGACTTGCTTCCCTGAGAAATTCACGAGGGTGCATGTGGCAATCATATCAGAGCCTGAAACCTGGCTTTGAAAGCAATCTGACAAGGTTTCATTTGGCCCACTATGAAGGAAGATGCTAAATGGACTTACTGAGATAAACTTTGCTTTTGTGATTTACTCGTAGTCCAATGGACTTGCTGAGGCTACGAATAAGTAAATTTTAAATGTCCTACACAAGTGAGTCGAGGAGTTGAAGGGACGATGAGTGGATGAATTGCCTAGTGTTTGTGGTCCTATCAAACAACATATAGTCTTTAACAGGAAAGCTCCCTTCCGGTTCGCTTATGGTACAATGGAAGTCACTCCCAGAGAAGTCAAAACTGAATTGCTCCTAATTAGTACTTCTCCCCCAAGAACACTGAAGAGAGCTTAAGGATGGACTTGGACTTCATTATCGAGGTCCATGATAAGACTTTCCAGAGATAGCTCGCCCATAAACAACAGATAACACGTTACCCACCAAAGCGATGGTGAAATCATATCGCGAAGGCAACTTGATAATGAGCAACATTGAAGAATTCAGAAAGGATAAAAGCGCGGAAAGTTGGCAACCAAATTGAAGGGTCTACATATCGTTAACAAAGTTCTCGACTAGATGCCTACTAACTCTGAGAACTAGAGGGCAAGATACTTGGTCACACCTGGAATAGCTAGCACTTATACAAGTTCTATCAATAAAGATCGAAAGTAGTCCTAGAATCCTAGTCAGATAGATATCCACTACTATCAATAAAACACTCAAAGAAAATTATGTATTCTTTGAAGTCATTTTAAATGAGTCTGTGTTATATTCAGTTCTAGCCCAGTTTGTACTTTGGCTATGCGCCCACTTTGTAATTTGGCTAACCCTAACCATGCTCTCTTTGTATTTTGGCTATATATCCATAAAGTATTTACGAGTCTGTGTTATATTCGGTCCTAGCCTACTTTGTACGTTGGCTATGTGCCCAACAAGTGCTAATGACTCCATGTCATACTTGGCTTCGTATACACTTTATATTTTGGCTATATTCTCAACAAGTACTTATGACTCTATGTCATACTTGGCTTTGTATACACTTCATATTTTGGCTATATTCTCAACTAGTACTGATCACTATGTATTATATATAGATGAGATGCCCACTATTAGTGAGATGCCCACTATCGAAGAGATTTCACTATCGCCAAGATGCCCACTATAGTGAGATGCCCACTATGGTGAGATGCCTGCTATTGGCGAAATGCCTACCATCTCTATTATGGTGAAAACCGGACCAACATTTTCACCTTGAGCGTTGCTAATGCTTGTGGTGATTAAGGAAGTCTCCTCCGTAAGGTATTCGATGTTTTGCCAAAAAGTCAGCAAGTCATACCGCTTTTTAGTCCATGCTAGTTGAATAGGATTCGGGATGGGGGAATCTCCCACGTCTAAGCGACATGCCCATTGATACTCATAACCATTGTCCAAGCCCGTCTTCGAGATCTTGATAAAGATAAATTTGTCCCTCCAAGATTTGTTGTTGGAGGGGTACTCGACGAGAAGTTTCTTGTTGGTTCTCTCTACAAGAGATTTGATCTCGACGACTTAATGTCATAAAAGAAGTCGTAAAGACGAGTGGTAGCAGGGATAAGATGAAGAGGGCATAAACAATAGAAAGATATGGCTATCCCCACAGAAGTAGGGGTAAACTGAGCTAGTCCGTTGAAGGTTCTATCTATCATATTCATATCGGATGAGTAATTTTCATATCGGATAGCAGAATGTCGGACGATATTTCAAGAATATAAACTAATATCGGGTTTCTATATCGTAGCGGCAAACCCTCCAAAACGATATATCAGGCGGTATATTGTTTATCTCGGTTAATATTTAAAACGATGAGTCTGATTTCATAAAATCGAAGGATATTCCGAAAGAAGAGGCAGATCGAAAACCTAAACCCTAGAATAAGAGTGTGGAAATGCACCCTAATGTAGAAAGTGGGTGCCATGGCTATGTGCGACTCAGAACAAGGAAGCACAACTTGACTCTCTGGCAGAAATGAGACCTTACCCTCTAAGATGCCACTTCTCTAACAGAAGTAGAGGGCCTGGTCTCAAGCATCAAAGAATGCTTCTCATTTTTAATCGTTCTCTAAGATGCCACTTCTCTAACAGAAATAGAGGGCCTGGTCTCAAGCATGATATAACAAAAGGCCTTATCCTCTAAGATGCCACCTCTTTATAACAGAAGGCCTTACCCTCTAAGTGGGTGCCATCTTAAAGGCCTTACCCTCTAAGATGCCACTTCTCCAACAAAAGTAGAGAGCCTGGTCTCAAGCATCAAAGAATACTTCTCATTTTTAATCGTTCTCTTACAGGCAGCCATGCTACTCTTAAGTAAGAAAATGTCGATCCCTATTGAACTTGGCAACTTGAACACTTTCAGTAGGGGCATTAGAAAGGATGATATAACGGGAGAAGAACGGGAAAAGATGGTTGGCTCGCGAGTCATTGACTTAGAAGATGATGAACATTCGAATCCGAGAATCCGAAGAAGGGACCCAAGAAGCTGATTTTGAAGAAGGCTGACTCAAATATGAAGACGATGCAAGGGGAGTTGACAACTAAGCTAGTGTTATAACTAAACCTTAAGTCAGAAAATGAAAGAGACCAAGATGGACTAGACATGTAGCAATATAAAATCAAGAAGAAATGGCTACTCGCCTTAGATAGAATATTTCTCTCTCCCATTCTCTTACTTAGAAAAAGGCAAAAAGGTACAATGAAAATTCTTGGTGTTCAATGATTGGGTGGAAAGGGAAATAAGTGCATTTTTAATTTTTGTGCCCCGACCTCAAAATGCCTTTCTTAGTGGACCACAGGGAGTATCTAAATAGCATCCAAGAAGTCTGCAAAAAATTAAAAAAAAAAATCACAAAATTACAAAATTGATGGCATGTTTGAGAAGTGCCTAATGTTTGTCTGTGGATTATCAATTTCTACAACTTGATGACAGAAAGCTTTGTGCTAGGTGGCCTCAACCAACTATCCCCCAAGTTCCTCTAATTTAACTATTAATAACCTTCTTCAAAGAAGTATTACCGTCGACACTTTCTGCTTCATTCTCTCTTTTTATTTTCTCTCTTAATGTGGCTTGGATATGGCATTATCATCTGAAATCAAGTTTAAAATATCATTTGATACTAATATATATCCCAAATATCGTATTGTATTTTGAGGTGTACTCATTACGTGATAATACAATATAATATCAGTTTGATATTACTCATATTTGATACACTTGCGTGTTGTTGATCAGATATCATTAGTCGTATGAGATTACTAATACCGTTTTCAATATTTTAAACCTTATCGATAACGATGTTGAGCAAATAAACTCAAAAGGTTCTATTTTAAATTTTCTGTGGCATTCACATAAAGGGTTATTGGAGGATTTTTTTTTTTTTTTTTTTTTCTAGTGTGTCTATTTGGAACGTGGAAAAGAAACTTGCAGATTCAATCTAAGGAAATGGTAAATTCCCTAACTAACGAGGAATCATTTAAATAGCAAGTTCATCATTTATGACAGATCAAAGTACAGTGCGTTAACCTATATTTTTGTATACTTACGGCTGGTAGGGTACTAAAGGAAGTTTAGGAGATTCTAATTCCATTTTTTCACAGTAAATCTCTGAACTCTAATGTGGCTTTAGACATTTAATGTCAAATGGGGATTAATTATAATGGTATATACTTTTCTTGAATTTAGTGTAAATCAATAATAAGAACCTAGAGGATAAACTTATGTGAGTAGTGAAGTGGAACACACTATAGCCTAATCCACTCCACCCCCTTGAACTATGATTCAATTTGTGCAATCTAAGCATACTGTGTTTCGAAATTGAGTTGTCAATTTTGGCAACCTGATAAGTAAAATAAGAGAATGGATTATTGATTTATTCTATGAGCTCTTCATATATATTTTACATTGGACCTGCACATCTCTAATATATATTAATTATTGATTAATTCTGTGAGCTCTTCTTATATATTTAACATTGGACCTGCCCATCTCTAGTTAACTCATTTTTGTCAATATTACTCCATTGCTTTTCAAGTTTGAGTTTGAACCTTAATTTTCTAATGTAATAAAATTTTGATCATGTTTGTAATTATGATCATGTTTTTTAACTACGTAGTTTCTAAATCTTCCATATTTTAGAAATTTGCCCTGAAAATTTTCATATTTGTCGATTAACTTCTAGGTCATTTTGGATCCATTAATCATAAATCCTGGTCGTTACTTTGAAAATATAAAATGAGAATATTTTGTACTTTTTTGTTACGCTAGGTATTTAAAAAAAGAATAGGTTGCATCCCTAACCATTTTTCCTTTTACTCTCTCTCTCTCTCTCTCTCTGTCTCTCTCTCTCTCTCTCAAATCCTTTGATGCTCTCACTCAACTATAATGACCTCCTGCTTATGAACCAAAAGCCAATGTTCACAGGAGTAGAGCAAAATTTGGGAGATGTCCACTGATAGATATTTGTAGATTGAGTGTAGGGTCTAATTGGGATGATTACTTAGATCTGTTTGATGTCAGCCACATCAGATCCATGCAGTGTTCCAAAGAGCAGAAAGCATAGTGGCAAGGTGTTGAACATGTTAAAAGTAGTTAGCAGCCTCTCTGGAAAAGAGATGGATATTTAATTTTAAAAAATATATTACTGTGCATAATTCACAGAGATAGACTTGAGTTATTTTGGAAGGATTTAGAGTCACATCCTTCCCATTGAAATTTGATGATGGGACAGTCATTATTATGATCCACAAGTTGATCCATACTATTTAATATGTAATAAAACTAAAGATTAAAATTTTTGCCTTTTCTTTAACCTATGCGTCAAGCAGGCACTTCGTAGATGGTTGTAATTAGCGAGTTTGTTACTTAAGAATATTCTAAGCCTAATAAACATCTACATGGTAGAGCTTTTAGGTGTTTTGATCATTACCAAATAATCAATTCAACAATTTTTAAGCTCTATAGTGTTAATCTATGCAAAATGGTATTTTTGATCAGTCATTTTGTCTATCTAGTGCATGTGTATACAAAACTTTTAAAAATGATTTTTTAAAATATAATTTTTAGCCACTTTAGATTGTGTAAACAACTTTTAACGGAATAGAGCTTCCAAATAATAGTCTTAAGGCTGATTTTGAGTAGGAAGGATTTAGATCCAAATCCATTTGGAAGGATCCAAGTTTCTCATAATGCATGTGAGTTTATTACATAATATGCCCTCAAAAAGTAGATACAAAGAAAAACATAAATACATGTTAAAATTAGAGCAATATTAGTATACGGGTCATAGATCAAAGTCCAAGATGGAAGAGTCACTCTTAACTCCAAGTGATCTTAGAGTAAAAAAAGATAAAACATAACTTGAAAAATAATTTTAAAAAAATTACTTAGTTTCTATCCTTTTGTCTAATAAAAGATCAAAAATCAGCTTGAATAAGAAATAATGTCAGTGCTAACAATGATAGACTTGCTGTGGAGTGCTCAGTATTGTTGATTGCTACCATCGAAATTAATACATCTAATCTGGAGAAGAAACTGAAGAGAATAAGCAATAATGAAAGGATTGTCAGAATAGATCCTATAAAAAAAACTAGTTCGATGTGATACAGTTAACAAATAACAAAAATGGAGTTGTGGGCAATGGGTTAGTGATTACGTGAAAGCGGGTGTCATATCTGTTTAACGAGTGCTGAAGCGACCACTTCAATTTCTAACAGTTACCTTCCTTTGTTATGGGTAAAACTTTAAGGCTTCGCTGTATGGCAGTGATAGCAGTGCTATACAACACTATTTGGAACACTGGATCCATGCAATGCAACAAATTTGCCAAAAATTGAAACGGAAAAGGAGTTAAACCTGTTTTCTTTTGGTTAATGCTCTCTCCTTCTTCTTTTTTCTTTTCTTTTTTTTTTTTTTTTGTCACAGCTATATTTTATCGTTGTTGTCTTTTTGCTTGGAGAGAAGCGTGGTCAGCTGGTTTTTTTTTTTCTTTAACTCTTCATTTTGAGAAGAGAATTTTGGTCAAGCTTGGAGATGAAAGGGCCATGGAGAAGTTATGATGCACGTATATGGTTATGCACACAGACACGACACACTGATTCAAGTTAAGTCCTAAAAAATACATAAAATGCGTGTCTGATAAAAAGATCTATTTGCAGATGATTAGTGAAGAAAGAGGAAACAGAACAATTTCTGAACCATTTCTTTTCATTTCACCAAGAAAACAAAATCTACTATAGCCGAGATATGAAGCGAACTTAATGGATGGTTTATGTGAATTCAATAGTTTACATGGACAGGGGAAGCCAACTAGCAGATACAAGCACTAACACCAAGGAATTAGCTTGCAGCCTGACTGTGGCTGCTGGTATCACTAGCTGTAAGAAGCAGATGAGCGTTCATAATCTTTTAATTCATCTTTCAGGGTGGATCGATGAAACACTGGATATGATGTATGAATTGTAAGTATAAACTGCAAATGTAAAAGTTGTTGTCTGTGCTTGAATAGAGACCCGGAAGGTTAAACTTTCTACTTTCCGGAGTTTAATGCTTTGAATTCTCCTGGATTTTAGTAGAACAGCTGATAACTCAGCTGCAGGTTTACTAAAGGTTTCTAGCATCACGTTAACTTACCTTGAATTCTTGGTACAAGAGAGGGTCCAAAAGCTAATGAGGACTGGCCATGTCGAGGAGTGGTAAGAATTGTACGGAATGAATAATTTCTTTTTAAGTGTGGATTAAAGTGTGGATAGAGGGGTCTTTCTTAATATTTTGGTCTAGTTATCAAAGTAGAGTAAATGGGGCGCAAGCTGAGCACCATAAGTTTTTCTATGGCTATGGCTCGTGGCTCGGGAATAATGGCTCGGGAATAAGGAAGAAAGAGTGGAAAATGAGTTAAAATATATGTTGTTGACCTCGACGGAGAGTGTTACACCTCTTGTTTCGTTGGATATGGTTGTTCCAAATGTGATGTTTCTTTCATCAAATGTTATCTGCTATACAATCAATTGCTTGAAGTGATTGAAATTATTATTATTATTTTTATTTATTTGTTAATAATAAAACCCGAATGCTACAACATAATTTTGAACCACCAACATACTTTAGAACCACCGGTACACAGGCCCACGAAACATCAACATCTGCTATATATATGCATAAATTATGATGAAAGTCCAAAAGTAATTGAAACTTAGCATTCAATTCGGCACAAGAGTTAGTTTTCTCAAGGACATGCTCAATCTCATAGTATGAGAATGGAGCATCTACTTGATATCCACCATAAGCAAGGGGTTATCATTCCAGTCTCCTTGAGCAACCTCTAAGAGGAACCTCTGGCAACCACTCGCATCTCCGCTCCCCGTGAATGCGCGGCTTGGATATACGCAGTCATAACAACAATATTCTTGTCTATGTGCAGTCACAACAACCATTTTCAGGCCAAACCACAACCTAGACCTCGCGACTTCATCATTGGCCGATAAAGAAGATAGGAGAATGTCACCTACTGTGTGCAGTCTAGCGAATTCTTCTTGTACGACAAACCTCTGGACCCCCAATAAGCACCAGCTCAATGCAAAAGCCATCACAGCCAAGGATCCAAGAGCCATCCGGAACAGGGAGGTCATATGCCCAGGAAGAAAGCCGGACTCCAAGGCTTACTGCAATGACACCAGGCGCTGTAAAACAAGCAGCTACAGCAGTTGAGCACCTTGCATTCTACTTTGGTAACAAATTGACTGCAAGCACTGCATTCATTTCTACAAAAACAATGGCCTCATCTTCATTCAAATGCATTTCTAGTGTAAAATCCCGTGTACAGAGATTGGTTTTAAATAGCCACCAGTTTACAGAGAGATGATGAGCATTCATTTATCTTTGATCTCAAATTAAACAAATTTACACTGTTTACAGTTAAAAACCGGCTGCAAGGTGAGGTCAGCAACACAAGGGTTCTAAACAAAAGCCGAAAATCACTGGGCATTTCAATCACCATATGAAATCAACAGCCTCAGGAGGATTCTGGGCTCATATGAACCATTCCCTTGATTACCCCAGAATTCTACTTGAATTTTGCAGTTAGATGCTTTTATCTCTTGTGAATCCTGGTAAAGAATGGGTGTCTGAGGGCCTCGTGAGCTTCCAACCGGTTTGCAGGATCATATTTAAGAAGGCCTTGCAAGAGATCAATAAGATCACCTGCTGAGTGATCTACATGCTGCATTACCAGGTTCTGCAACAACAACAGATATTAATTGAGAACACATGTCTAGAAAAATAAACGGTAACACAACTCTACCAGCAAAGTAATATAGAAACATTTTTTTTCAAATAGGTAAACGAATAAACATGCAATATTGGCGAGAAAGTTTCTCTGCATTACAGTTGCATCTAGTTAAGAAAATTTCACCTCTAAAGATATTAGACTGCAGTTTTCAATTATCAATTATCAGATTTTAACTATGAAATTAATGTTCTACATAGTTTTGCCAGTATGAATCTCATTCGAACAAGGAATCAACATTAAGTAATCAACAAGCCCCAAATCAATTTTCCATCTGATCTCTAAATTTTAACTGGTCAGTCATTCAGCTGAAGTTAAATGACCATACGGGGCTTAATTACAGTCATATCTATCAAACATTATCACGCATTTATCAGCAGAAACATACCTGCAGACGGGGTAATTTTTGTACAGCTTTCATACTTTCCCTTGACGTTGAACCTTCAGGCCAATTCAGTCGACCCCTCCTCAAATATTTCTCAGCATGACGGCTGATATGATAAAAAGGATTGTCAGAATCAAAAGGCATTAGTACAAACAGATAACTGCCAAGATGCCTATAAATAATTGAACTTACTCAGCTCTCTTGAGCATATGATGGGGAAGCGGACCTAGTACTCTCTCCATCATGGCCAAGTGCTCCAAGTTCTCATGCGTTTGGAATAAAGCTTCTCCCTGCAGACAGAGTCCACAAAAATTAAGCAATTGACTAAATTTGTGTAATCCAAATAAACAGAAAACCTAGTCGCCTCCAAGACTCTACCGAGCAAAGCTCCACAAGAATACAACCAATGCTCCATATATCACAGGGATAAGTCCATCCAAGCCCTAAATCAATTCCATAAGCACTTAGCCAATTACACAGAGCAACATAACAATGGTATACACAAGTACGTAATATAACCTCAGGTAGTATGCATCAAACTACAAGTACCTAATATAACCTCAGGTGCTCGGTAATGCCTTGTGGACACAATATAGTTATGGTCTTTGTTAGCATATGTTGAACTACCAAAATCAATAACCTTGATAGCACTTGATTTGGGCAGCCTCTTGAAGAAGGAAGCATCCTTTGGAGATCGAGATGAACCCTATCACAATTACAAACTAATCAGAAAATAAAGCAAACAACATATCTGAAATTAGCATAAAAACATAGAACAACAAGCCAATAAAATTTAAATCATAAACAAGAATCTCAAAAGTACCACAAAAATTAATTGTAGTATGCACATTTAGTTATATTTACATATATAAATATATTTACTTCAACAAGTCAACAAAGATTATACCTTGTAATCAGGTATTTCTATAAACTCTGAAGAAACAAGAAGTATGTTCTCAGGCTTCAAATCAGTATGAATGAGGCGTAAATCATGCATAACTGCAAGGAGGTAAATTACAGAGAGAATGAAGAACTAAAACATGAGACTGTTGATTAACAACATTAGCAGCTTCTACAGAGCTCTCATCACTTAATAAAAATGAAATATTGGACCTTCTCATGAGGCTCCCAAAACAACACCAGAGCATAGGCTCTGGAAAGCACAAGGCAAAGCACGCACATGCTCAAATTTATGAAAAAAGAAGTGCAAGAAAATGGAAAGAAACTTGTTGGAGAATTGTCACACACATGCTACACACTCCAATAGTTGTCTTGCAAGCTCACGGACTAGATCAATAGGAAATGAGCGATAACTGTTTTTCCGTAGGAAATCATATAAGCTTGGGCCTAGCTTCTCAAAAACCTGTTGACATCATTTGAATCCATCGGCATGTTTTAACCCCCCAAGGCTAAGGGTGAAATTGGGGAAATCATCACAAAATTAACATCATACTTACAATACAGATATGGTTACGATAGTCAAACCAGTTCCGTATTTGAACACAACTGCAAAAATACACGGGCTCATACAAATATAACAAGCCTACTAGAATGCAAAACAAGCAAAGGTAGAATGAATAGGATGTGGAAAAGCAATTAAAGAAAGAACTTACCGGCTGCCATTCTTATCATGCTTCCCAAGCTGTTGAAGAACATCCACCTCTATCATAGCAGCTTCCCTATATTTCTTGATGCCCCGAACAATTTTAATTGCTACCATTTCTTTCCTTTCCCTGTCCCAACATTCTAACACTTGGCCAAAGGTTCCTGTTCCACATATTATTAACAAGAATGTGCTGCTATTAATCAACAAAAAATATAAGCAAATATACGAGAGAACTCTAACATGCATACTACAAGTCAAGGATGCTGTTGCTAAACCATTCAACTGATCAGAAGACAATAATCAATATCATTTATTAAGCTTTAGCATCAGAAAACACTCATAGCAAAAATAGACTTACCTTCACCCATCTTGCTGTGAATTCGATCTGCAACCATACACAAAAAAGATAACATAAGAACCCCAATCATTAAACAATATAATATGCAAAGAATTAAATATTATCCTTTATAGACTACATAAATAAATGAGAAGAGCATTTAATTACAGCGAGAGGTTAAATTCTCTCCAAGCGCAAACATGTAATGGCCATCTTTATCATCTTCTCTCCAAGGAGGCGAACCATTTCGTGCCACTCCCTTTGAATACAGAGAAGAACAATTATGGTCTGAAGGAGGTGCTGCCCCCGTTGATACCAAGCTTGTAACTTCTCCAACCTCTTGGCCATATAATATTCCTACTTGAGCCTACACACAGGCATCCGTTTATTTTTCCCACTCAACAAATAAAATTATCATTTAATCCCTTAGTCACCCGTTAATCCTTAATCATATCTATAGTCAACTGGAAGCAAACTACACACTACCATTAGCTATAACAGTGAAGCTAGCATGATCAATTAATAAAACGATATCGACATAATCTTACTATTAAAATCGACACGTTTTCACCTTATTTCTATGATAAGCATCTTGAATTTCTCTTTTTCCTAATTTCCCTCATAGGAAGATAATGATTGTTCACCAAATCATATATACCTGAAGCTTCATAGAAGCCCCCCATCTCTTACATAGAAGGTCATTCACAATTCAAAATTTTTACATGTATTTAAATACTTGGAACATAAAAAATAAAATTACTCATGGATCTAATAAAACATTAAAAAAACATAAAAAACCTACCAAAGAAAATAAAAAAGCATGCAAGTCATACAAACATACAAGAAATAATTTTAATGAGACAATCAAAAGAAAATAACAAATTAGGTCATAACCGGATATTACACCAGAAAAAATTGTAATTATTAAAATACTTAATAATATTCACATAATTAACAGAATCTGAAATCTTTCGAGGAAAAAAAACCACAACTTTATTTAATTTAGAAGACAAACACCTACGAAAAGGGTGAATCTGCCAATTTCTTACACAAAAAGTCCAATATTTAACAGGGAAATACTTGAAAATTACTATCATCAAGAAGAAGTGTACAGATCTACACAAAGTTGCCCCCAAATGAGCAGATCGAACACAAACCCTCTCGAGATCCATCGTATAACCAACAAAACTAACAGATCTGAAAAAATATTCTCAAAAAATTAACAGATCTAAAGAAAACTCCCAAAAAATTTAACAAGTCACCCCCAAAACATATAAAAATTCTAGAATTAACGAACCTTTGGATTTTGGGGAACAACATCCCAACCCAGCCTCGCCCTCTTCCTCGGCCTCCGATCCAAGTTAATACGAGGAAATTCGGTCGCGCACTCCATCTCCATGATCAAAAGATGGAAACTTCACAGATTCGATCCAAGAATTAGAAGGAAATTCTTGTATTCTTCGAAACCCTAGCCCTAATTTCGCCACAAGAAGACGGGGATTTGTAGCCCTAATTTAACTCGACCTCTCCTTAACCATGGTTAGTTTCTGACTCTCCCATGCGTTTTCTCTTTATCGCAACGCTATGCTCACCATGCAAAGGGATCATGAATATTGACTCAGAAAGATGGATGAAGTTACCAGAAAGATTTAAGTGGTCTGGTTCTTTTTCCGAGTCGAAGTTATTAGTGCGCTGAAGCTCTACCGAATTACTCAAATCTCGCCCGTACGCTGGTGAGCTTGGGAGAGGCGACCTGATGGACGGAGATGCTCAGGACACGTGGCAGAGAGAAAGGATATCCACCTGTACCTTTTAAGATTCGGTTACCCCCTCTTCTGTACAACCTCACCGGCCCTGTCTGGCCCAACTTGGAGATCCGGGCTGGCCTGGGCTAGGCTTGAGCCTATGCTCGAATCCAGACCTGGGTCCAGATCCGGAGTGGGCGGGCCGGTGCCGGGCCAACCGGATATTCAGTGCGGCTACGTGATTTTTTTAATTGAAAAAAAAAAAACACAAATTTTCTTTTAAAAAAATTAAAAAATTGCCAAAAAATAACAAACTCATCCTAGCCTAGGGTATGCTGGGTTCATGAACAAATGGCATTTAAAAAAAATAAAATAAAACCATTATTAACCATTAAATCAATAACATTACAAATTTACAAAATTTTTATTGTTTGAATCAAAAAAATTAGGGGATGTGTCATAGTATTTCAATCAATCATGTACAAAAAATTTTGAAAGAAAATCTCTTATTCTAATTTGTCTATATCTTTTTGTCTCTTTTTTATCGATCATTAATTTCTTAGACATATGAGTGGTTATACTGTATCTACATCCATACTTGCTTTGTGCTTATTAATTATTTGTCCTCATACTACTCTGAACGCACTCTAATAAAATATAATAGAAACTTAATTGTTAGACTCTGAACGCACTCTAATAAAATATAATAGAAACTTAATTGTTAGCAAAATGCGAGTCATGATAGAAATAATTGGATATATTATTGATCCAATTTTCTTTCACCATTGTAAAATATTAAAATTAGGTGTATTATTTAGAATGGAGCATTTAAATATCTATCAAGTTTAAATTTTTATTAATAGGTGATGATAATAAATATGAACTACCACCTCTACCAATGGTAGAGTTAATTGGGAAATTTCTTGACATAAACATATTACTTTGAATGGGCTGGTTGGGACTAGGATTCTCCCGTCCAAAATCTAGAATTATATTTATTAAATAATACTTTAAAACATTGCTCAATATTATGCTTACACCATACAATATCTTGCTCAATATTATGCTTACACCATACAATATCTAGAGTTCCATTTACATTTAATGTCCCTAGGAATTTTTGTTGCCTTACATTAAATCTTTTAAAAGTTCGTTTATACAATCGAATTCTAGTTTGCAAACTTTCAATAAAAAAACATTGTAATACCCTAAAAATTTATGTCACTTGTATTTTTTTTAAGTCAGATCGTACCGAATAAGGACACCGAAAAACATTGTCAAGTTTACAAAATAATAAAATATTAAATAAATTAAGAATTTCTTTCTATATACCTCCAAACTTAACTTAATTTCTAAGGGTACACCCCAAATAATAAGTCGGTTAGGGTGTCACTTTAGTTTGACCCGTGTCTAGATAGTGATGAGGTACGGTTGAGTTTACAAAAATACCCTTGGGCATATGTTTTCTTTTTCTATCAAAGAGAATTTTGGCCAAAAAGAGCAAAATAAATCACTTTTCTCTAACCCTTAGCTCTTCTGTTCACGGGAAAAAGAATAGAAAGAGGGGAAAAAGAGATTCACGAAACCAAAAGAGATTAAAGGGAATTCGAGGCAAGTAACACTCTTATTTTTTGTTCCTCCCTAGGAAATTTCATTTAATTTTGTGTGTACATAATTCATTTTATGAATATTTTGGATCACATTTTAAACGATTAGAATTTGAATGTGTTCGGCTAGTATTTTTGGGATTATTAATCGATATTGATAATCGAATCATGTGTTGAAATTACATTGTTCACAATTTTTATTCACAAGGAATGTATATTTAACTATGTCCAAATTTTAACAGTGTTTGAATGTAGGTGTTGGCAAAAATTTGAAATTAAAAAGAGAAATACATCATAGAATAAAAATACGGACCTCTGAAAATCGCGTTTGGATTTTATAATAACAAGAGGTTGAATTTCTCTCTAAATAAAGAAAAGCACGAACTACAGAACCCTTGAAAATGATTGAAGGTTGCGTTTTTAATCCTTTAAGATTAAGAGGTTGAATACTTTCTTAAGTAAAGAAAAACGTGAACCTCAGAGACCTTGAAATTAGCTGAATAATAAAAATACAGGTATGCTTGGCTCGCATTTTGTGTTCAAAGGTTTAATGTAAGGTTATTCCTTCCATACCCAAACACAAGTCTCAATAAGCAAAAATGATTGCTAAAAGGCAAACGTGGACCCAGAACTAGAGAAACCCGCACAGACCCCTTAGGTAGTGTGCAAACTCATAAGGTCGCATTTTAGACTCAAACGCAGAGTCGCATTTTATACTTGTCCACAGGATCGTATTTCATACTCAAACATAGAGTCGCATTAAACTGAAAATGCAAATCTAAGTAAGCAAGAATAATTGCTAAAAAGACAAAATAATGGCTTTGTCCAAAGAAATCCGTTCGAACCCATACGGTCACGTTTTAGGAAATCCGCAGAGAACCTATAAGGTCGCGTTTTAGGAAAAATGCGGATCTAGTCATGTTTCGAATATATGATCGCATTTAGGCAAAATGCGGATCTAGCTACGTCATGTTGGGGCCCACAAGGCCTTTGAATTTAAAAATAACCCTATTTTAATGAAAATGTGGATCCATTTACATAAAAGTATCTCTATGAATCCAAACGTGGATCCACAGTCACAGGAAAATTCGTGTTTACCTTTGAAGCTTATGACTAGAGCTAAAATATAATTAAAACGTGAGTCATAGAGGGTCGCATTTTCATTCTAAGATCTTGAAGGATAATAACTATCCTTATTAACAACCAAACGCGGGTCTGGACATGCCACGAAAACTGCAAGGAGTTAAAATGCGGATCTCAGCATTTAAATTTTTTGCCACTAATTTCTTCATGATACTGTACTCAAATTAAAGAGGCTATTATTTGGTAAGTCTTGATATTTCATGGTGATATTTCATGATGACATGATAAGTGAACGAAATATAATAATCAATGATGAATTATTGATGTACAAGATACACGATAACATGATCATTTTTGGGAATATAATGACAAGATTCATATATCTTGATTATATGAAAATAAGATATCTTTGTGATACGTGTATACATTGTCCTAAATCTTGATTCTTGAATTTCTATTTCTTGTAAAGGACATGTACACAATCTGACTTGACAAGCCATGTGTTTCTATTGGTTTATATATATCGTGTATCATTAATATGGGAATTGAAAAAACTACATAATTGATAAGAACCATATTTATATAAGGATCGTATTGGGCAACTTCTTGATTAGGTGCTACGGACTTTACTACAGCAGCTATGTGGTACTGAGCCACAATTTGATATATGAATCATCATAAGGATGATGTTCGTTACTATTCCACATTATGGGATTTGACTTGCAACACCTAATAGTATGTCATGATTCAGCGCTATAGGTTTGGGCCGGATCTTGGATATGTATGGACACTTATATAATATGGAAAACTACGCACCATCTTATCTATCATTGAGTTTTAAATGCTAACAAGAATATGATCTAGACTTGTTATTCTACATGATATGTACCTATTAATCTCAAATGACATACACAGTCTAATTTATTCTATTATTTATGATTCATGTGACGTGTTTAACACTAATATTGTTTATCTACATATTTTTATTCATAGTACTATGATAGTACACATATTTTCTCTCTCATTTTGTTACTTACTGGGTTTAATCCTCTTAGTTTTGAGCCCATATTTCAAAGACAGAGAAAGGGAACCAGCTCCAACTGAAAACTCATACTTCATCAAACAGACTAAACGGCTGTGATCAACAACATAGTTTCTGAAAAACGTTTGTATATCTTGTTTATAATTTCTTTTGCCTAGGCATTTCTTTACTCTTTGTAGTTTGATTCTTTTGTATAACTAGTAAGTGCAGTGTGCCATTTTATGTAATCAACTTTTTGTATAAAATAATTTTTTCAGACATGTTATTTATTAATCTAGATGCGATAGTATTATGATTATTCTAAGATCCTGAAACTGTTGGGTTGTCCAATATTAATTAACTAGCGTCTACTATTTTGGAAAGTAGCTGAAAAATGGAAGCGTTACACACATGCACTTCTAATTTTGAAAAAATTATTCTAATATCATCCAAAGCCTATTACATACTAATATGAAAAATCCATCAACACCATTAATCAGTAATAGTCAGCAACAATGCAGATATTCTATAACTATGTTGTTATTACTAGTATTGTCAATAATAATAGTAAAAATTTATTAGAAAATTTAAATTCTAATAATTATTAATAAATCAATTTAGTAAGTTTTCCTTCGTGTATGCATCATCAAAAGAAATAAAAGAAATAGGTTTTTCTTACATTTGCCAAGTTTCTTTAGTCTAGTGGAACAATAATAATTAGAAAAGCTTTTCATTGTTAAAATGTATAGGTATCAGAAGTAAGAGCAGATTTCGCTCTTAAAATTTCAAAAATAAGAAATTACTTTTTGTTTTTCAATCGCATAATGGTGTAAAACATCATGTCAACAAGTCTGTATGAAATTGGTTGAAAAGAGGAGTAAAACCATCTTAAAATATTAATAAAATGTGGGTTTCTATTGTTTTAAACGGATCATTCTTTAAAATAACACACCTTGCTATCGTTTTTTATGCTCTTGTTATGTTAAAAGAAAAGTTTGATAGATTACCAGATGTTAAAGACAAAGAGAGTATAAATTATTGAATACTGAGTTGACCCATTTGATCTTTATTTTGAGTCTTTTTATACCGAATCGAGTAAGTTGTACTCGCAAATGTTGCACAATTAGGAGCTTCTACTAAATGGGACACTTCACCTTGAGTGCAGTGACATTGCTCACATTGTCTTTGATTTCGACTCGTTTGAAGAAGCATCTCTACTTGGATTTGGGTCTCTTAATTGAAGGGGAATAGTTGGTTCATCGAATAAAGAGTTAAAAGCAACTTTAGAAAAAATAACAATGGCAAAGTGCAATCTTTTCATCCCTACATCAACGAAATAGAAAGATGATGTCATTAGATGAGGCTAAAAATTAAAAAAAAACTAAAATGGAAGAGAATTTAGAGAGATTTGGAGATTTGAAAGAGATATTAGAGAGATAATAGAGGCTAGAATTATATTTTCCTTGAAGATTAGAACGTAAGAGAGATTTTGTGAGAAAAAAATGAAATGAAATGTGACTCTCTTTCTAGAGACAGCCCAATCCACAAAATAACCAAATTACCTTCTAAACTAGTAATTTTATAGCTGTTGGATGGGGTATTTTGATATATTTTAATCAAAATACCCTCCATAATACCAAATAACATAATTATCCCTACAAATAGATATTATGTGGGTTGTTGGAGGGGATATTTTTGTAAAATACCCCTAAAACCTCTCAACGATTAGTTGGGAAGCCACTAACACTGATCTGAACAGGGCCGAGCCCACCAATTTTTCTGGGCACGGTCCAGACTTCAACGAGAGTAGCTCACGTACAAAGCTGGACTCGAGGTAGCCTAGTCAACCGGGCCTGGGTAATCTTCATGAGTCCATTCCCACCCTAAAGCTTGGGGGCTGAGCCAAATTGATTGTCTATTTCAACAAAATGGTTGAGTTAACCCAAGCACAAACCTAGCACATCATTATTTCAAATACATCACCTCTATTTGATGATTTTTAATCCATGAAATCAGTAATGGAAAGAATGGAAAATTCTCCTTCCATAATTTTTTTCCTCTTTTCCATGAAACTAACATGAGAAATAAAAAATGGAAAAGCACGGATTTGGCAAAATTATTCCCTGCCATAAATCCATTTTCCAAATTCATGAATTAAATAGTTCCTTATTCAGAACTGGTTAGGTCAACACGCCCAATGCACGTGCAAAATTTTATGTTTAGTTATTTAAAATTTAAAACAATAATTATTAGAATCTTACACATAGTAAAAGGTTTTAGGCTTCACTGGTCCATTATTTAGAAATTGAGATTTATGATAGCAAATGATGGTAACAAGATCCTTGATTACCAAATTTTTGTTTGTTTTATGCAAAAGAGATAATGATTTAATAATAAGAGAGTTTTTGTTTTACTTTCCATGAATTGGTTCATGGAAAAGGAACACCGAAAAGGGTATAGATTTGAAGATAATGATGATTTTCCTCTGAAGTATTATTAAAAAAATAAAAAAGAATATTCTCTTCTTTAATTATTAACAAATAAAATACTCATAACTCCAACTCCCATTGGGTTTCCATAAATAGATAAGATTCCAAACTAGACCAAAATCAGTGCTACATCAACACCAAATCCTTGGCCAAAATTTTTGAAACCAACACAAAATTTTGTGAATTAGGTGGATTTGATGGATTTTGTAGATTTCGAACAATGAACAGCAGAATCAAAATCAAAACCTTATCCTTAAAATGATCAGCCCTTGTGCTTTTCGTGCTAGAATTTAGTTTCTTATACATCTATCAGTTTATCTTGTTATGATAATGTATATCTTGTTATGATAATGTATTTTTCTACATGATTAGCAAAAAATATTGTTCTAAATTTATCCTTACAATTATGTTGAATCAAATTGTACCAACTTACCCAATACAAATCTTAATCAACCCAAAACCAGTAAGAGCTATAAGATCTCCATGAGGATCCAAATCCATTAATACATTATATTTGAAATCAAACTGGATTATCTATTTTTTTTCTTATAAAATATTCTATTGTTTTATTAAAAGTCAAATAGAACCTATAAAAATTCTTGCTCCCCAAGTGTATTTTATTATATTATTTTAAGGATATTAATAGGAGCGACAATAGGTTAGATTGAGATCAAATCCTACAAGATCAACCTTGAATCAATCTTGGAATCTGTTAAGTAGGCATGTCGCTGGATGCCAATTCATAAAACGAGAAAAGTGTTTGTTGCATACTAAGTCTTCCCAGCATTATTAGGGAATTCACTTTGCTATGAAGTCATGTTGCCAAGTATTGATTAGCATTAGTCGTGTACTCACAAGGCATTCTTCTAGGTACAAAGTTGGCATTTACCACATACCAAGTTCTCGCAGTTCTATTGTGGTGGTCCATGTGTATAATTTTACACTACCTTCGAGATTCAATTACCTCAAAATATCAAAGTACTCCAAAGAGACACATCCCAAAGGTTGGAAATGCAGATTTTGCAGGATGATGACACCATACAACTATCATCTAGGAATCACTGTATAATTGTTTTAAGTGTCACTTGAGGGATGGCCCTCAAGTGGTTCAACTCATTAAAATTTAGTAATTTATTTGATTGTAACTATTAGATTAGAATTCTATTTTATATTTGGATTTAGTTTGAGTTTAGTACCATATCGCCTGTAGAGAGATATATATGGAGTTGAGAGGTCTATAAATATATGTATCTTTTGATTTATATTAGATATGAAGATTGGAGATTGAGCTTTAGTTCTCATTATTTCTAACATGGTATCAGAGCCAAGTTTGAGAAATAGATCTCAGCCATATGATCCAATTACGTATCAATTCTCTATAATCTCATCCGCAAATAAACAAAGAAGAAAAAAGAAAAGAAAAAACCCTAGATTACCTCCTTGGTGGCCCTTGACTTTCGATTATTGTTGACTGCACAGTTTTCAGATCAGCAGGTTACTTTGATCAATCCTTTTACTTATCCCTTTCCTACGACCGGTCAGTTCAAGATAAAGACAGTTTAGGAGATCTAGCGAGATCGAAAATCTGAGGATTAAGACAAGCTAGTTCAGGATAAAGCCAGTTCAGGATAGTTTGTGAGATCAAGCCAGTTTAGGATAAAGAGAAATTCGTCTAAATTTGAAAGAGAAATTTCGGTCACTTTGGTCTTTTCGTTTGAGAAATTCGTCTGGGATAACAAGGGCATATCATCATAGTCTCTATGAAGGGAGACTCTAATAGCACACCCAAAAACTTTAAAGGTCGACAGATCAAATCTTTTTATGGTATCATCCATTTCAGGTGATTCATTTACCACTGGTGCTCTTACTATTACTACCATGTCTGAAAATTTATATCCAAAAAATCTTACTGCTACTACTGTTAAGTTGAATAGCAATAATTATATGTTATGGGTTCAATCGTTCAAAGTATTTTTTGGTGCTAAAAAAAATTATGCATTTACTGGATGATCCACCAAATAAAAACGATACTCTATATTCTGATTGGCTTGTTAATGACTATTGCATAAGTACATAGCTCCTTAATAGTATGGAAGAAATAGTAAGTTTTGGTGTTATATTCTTGCAAACTGTAAAAAAGATTTGGGATGCACTTAAAGAAATATATGGCAATGAGAAAAATATATATCGGATTTTTGAACTATATGAGCACTTGTTTGCTCTCAGACAAGATAAAATGTCTATATCCGCCATAGACTCGACAAGTTATGATAGTAAACTTAACCAAGTTAAAATCTGTGATAGTAAACTTGTGGTTGCTGGCCGCAACCACAACGGCACTCTTCTGAACAAATCAAGTGGCGCCGAAGGCATATTTCTAAATTTTGACATAAGCAAGTTAGACCTTACTTCTGACATAGTCTGTGACCAACACCTTTTACACATATTTGAACTATATACATCTGTATACCGTGGATTCTTTCTGGTAGACAGTGCCATTAGCTACACGTTTATTTATTTCTGTTAACTATGATTTATATTATCACAACTGACACTAATATTATACGTTCCTGTTCACTTTTCTAAGTATTATTATAGTACAATTCCCCTCTTTTATGTGTTATTTGTTGGTTTAATCTTTTAGCTTCTAAATTCATATTTATAAGATAAAGAAGGAGATTCCGCCCCAATCGAAAACCCATGCTTCACTAAGTAATCGGAAAGGAAATAAGTGATCCACTATCTCTATATCTTTTTTACATATCTATTATACTTTCTTCCTTTTGGGTATTGTTATATTTCTTTTAATTGTTTTGTTGAACAATATTCAAAGTAATGTATCATGTTATGTAATCAACACTATATATACAAATAAAAGTATCTTTTTAGTTTCTGACTTGTTACTATATTATCTGATATCACAATATTTATGGTTATTCCAAAATCATCTACCTATCTGGAATGAAAAATTTTGAACTCTTCGTTATTCAGAAGCAGCTGAAAAATAGGACGTTATATGCTTAATAAGTTTATAGTTGAAACAAAGTATTTTCATTATTTAGTTTCTCCTCCAATCCAGTGTTATTTGTAATTTACTAAGGTTCAAGTATAATTTAATTTAGGTTCAAGTTTTGTTCATGTAACTCCAGTATGTTTCATATTAAATACAATATTTTGATTTAGTTTGATTAGTTTTCTAACAATATAATTCTCTTATTCAATGAGCTCGCTTGATTTATACTTTATTGAATTGATTACGATGTACTTAAATTAAGGGTTTACTAATTTGGGACATTAGAGATAAATTGACCGGATAAGAGCAAGATAGTAAGAGATTTTTTGTGCACATTTCTTAATTAAAACCAATGATTATTTCAACATTTGCCACTGAACTCTAACCGAGCTACCAACACTGGATGATATTGTAAATAGTAGTTTCCATAATTATAGATTTATCTGATTTTACGAATACAATCTTTATCGATCATTCATGAATCTAGCAATACGATGTGATCTAAAAATATCATAACAAGAATAATAGAATTTCTAATAGCACACAAAAAAAATAGTATTATCAATTAATTTGTTTTTGATAAAAAATTAGTTTTCAATAAATTGAACAACATAGTTGAAATAGTAGTTTTATAGAAAACTAACATATTAAATGAGCCCAAAAAGAACTCATTTTGATCCATAATTTATTTTATTTTATATTTGGGCCAAAATATAATGGATTTTACAAAAGATAGGATAAATCTAGAAAGTAAAATAGATAGAATTTAGATAAAAGGAATATATATTTTTATTTATTCTTTTAAGAACTAAGTCATTCAATTTATTATCATAAATATAATATTATCACAAGTTAAAATAGTATTATATATTAAAAAAATGTTATATGGATGCAGGTCGTTACAACTTCATTCTTCTTGTTCTCGACGATCACCGCATCAAGATCATCATCAAATCGTCAAAAAAAGATCAAAAGGGTTGCTTTGATAAAATATGTATGTATGTTTGTATCTGTGTGTATGTATATTTATGTGTATATAGGATTGGACTACAAATTTTCCATTAAATCTAAAAACTTTGTTCTAACACTTTTTCCACGTTCATTTGCCTTGTGATATGTGTTGGTTAAAGAGATAGAGATCAACATAATAAAGGTAGATAGAGATCAACATAATAAAGGTTCGACGGAAGGAAAAAAAAAAAAAAAAGTAAGAAGGTGAGTTTCTGACCATTCCTCTAGCCAAAATGAATTAAACAAAAGAAGCAAAGCTCCGAGCATAAAGAAATTGAAAAGGGAATTGAAATTCTTATTTTCAATTTCTTGCTTAGAAGATGGAAAGAATTGAATTGAAAACATTTTGTGATTTATTTCGATATTTTATTTTCTATTTAAAATAAATCAGCGGAACTGAGGCAACTCCGCATTCTCTTGTGTTAAAAGCAAAATTTTGGGACTCATTATTTTCTTGTGTATAAAGTATGCATTAGTATAAGCTTACTAGTACTTACTTTTATGAATTAGTATAAGCAAGTACTTGCATAATTAAATCAGTGTCAAGCCCAAAAAAACTCTTTTTCGATTGATAATTTGTATATAAGGATGAGAACGAGCAAGTTCCATGACCAATTTTTAATCAGTTCTATTAAAAAATTTGAATATCGACACGCGATCTCATCTCTATCTTTATGTTAGACATATAGCGAAGATTTAGGAGGTGTGTATCTAAAAAAAAAACCTAATGTTGGGGAAAAAGAAAATAGATTACAATTCACACCACAATTCCTTGTCAAGCATGAACAAACCTCACCCATTCTGCTCGACTAGGCACCTTTCCATTAACAACCGTGAGCATATAGTACCCAGCCGGCGCCACTCTGACCGAAGGCATATGGTTTACTATCATAAAATCTGTGATAGTACCGTTGTGGTTGCTGGCGCATTGTGGAGAGAGGAATAGTAAGTACCGAATAGTAAACTTGATTTGTTCAGCATATGGTTCAGATTTCACAAAGTAAACTTGACAGAGTTCTTAGTCTTTAATCCACCATAGCCAGTCCATATGCTACTCATGCATCCTTGTCAGGTAATAATTCTCACATCGCTTCCTCTAACTAACAATGGGTTATAGATTCTTGAGTTTCCTCCCATATGACATGTATTAGAAACAAATTTGCCTCCCTAAATTTTTTAGATAAATATCGTCCTGTCTATATTATTGACGGTTCCTCTTCTTTGGTTGTTGCTGATAGAAAAGTTCACACTATCAATTTATTAATCATTAATAATTTTTTATTTATTTTTAATTTTCCTGTTAATTTGTTGTCTATTAGCCAAATTATCAAAACTAACTTTTCATAGTGTGGATAGCTAAGGCGCTCGGGGTAGAATGACAACTCGACAAGTCTCAAAAAAATATTACAGTTACAACGCAACAGAATATGAATGACAAATAGCAATAAATGATAATTTTTTTTCCAACCAAGGTAATAATAAGTTTCTTATAAATAAAACCAACAAAATGTCACTACGCTAAAATTATCTCTGAATAAAAGAAATGTCCCACATAAAACTAAATGAAGTGTCATATGCACTTATTACATTTTCCTAATATAAATAATTAACTAAAAATAATTCATCACTCTTGTAGATCTGCATGTTCCTCAAAATATGCCACATCCTATTCTGTTTCTGCTGGATCTACTTCATGATAAATATCTGCATCTGGTCATGCATAACCGGGATCGTCAGTAAAGCGATTCAGCGATAAATAGAAAAGCACAAAAAAAAGTAATAATGTCTCAATATCATGAGCAGTCATATGCAAATAAAATGTGGGCAATCTCATATTCGAACGTTTTATGTGGTTGTTATTAGTTTTTTTTTTCTTTTTCAGTTGACGTTATTTAATTATGGTATATGAAAATTTAGGAAAATATGAACTTGACTGGTATGTATGTATTTCTGTTTACTTTTGGGAAAACGAAAAAGTAAAATTTGATCGGAGTATATACTGATCCTTCCAAAAAGTAAAACAGTGGCGCAGTAATGATCTATTCCGATCCTTGCATAAAGAGAAACAGTGGTGCAGTAATGATCGGAGCCTATCCCGATCCTCCCAAAATGAAAAATAGTGGCACAGTTATGTCTAGCATCAAAATATATATGAACCCTTATTTTTCCCGAAACCCCAGTGTGTATCAATTTAGTATTGGTTGTTCAAGTTTAGTTTAATGGATTGATAGTTATTATTAAATTTCAGTACTCAGTATCAGTAACGGTAATATTACACAGTAATTAATAATTCACTACCAATCATATATGATAGCAATTTATATTCAGTCAGTACCTTATATGTCTTATTTCACTGCTCATTTTTTCTTTAATGGTAAAAATTTTCTTATGCTTATATGCCCGAAAAATTGAATCTTCTTTAAATTGCCAATTTGATTTTGAATTACAGCAATAAAAGAAAAATTACAAAATAAATTCGAGATTACAAGAATGAGGATCAATTGATTTCGATTCCCCTTTATTTTTGTGGGTTCTGGCAGCGGTGGAGTCATGATTCTGCACTCCGTTGACGATCCGATCTCTCTGAATTGAGGAACTCCTCTATGGATTTTTTGACTCCAGCCTCTGGAAAATTGCCTCGTCAAAAATTCTCTCTCCAAAAGAATCTCCTTCTTCTCTTTTTCTCTTTTGTTCTGAACTCCGTTCCCAATTTTATAGAATGAGGAGCGCTTCTAATCCGGCTCAAATTCTTCTCTCGAATCCGATTATATCCCCAAAAATCCGGATCACCATGCAAAACGGAACAGAAGCGGAACGGAAGCGGAAAACAACTCGTGGGTTGGCACCTGCGAGAACGCTCCCGCGGGTGCCCACCCGCGGGATCGCTCCCGCGGGAGGCACCTGCGGGATTGCTCCCGCGGGAGGCACCTGCGGGATTGCTCCCGCAGGTGGCCACCCGCGGGAGCCTCCCGCGGTTCCCACCCGCGGGCACCAGCGGGAGCACACCCGCGGGAGGAATCTTTAATTTTTTTTTTTGGTGTCTACATAACCCCTTCCAAAGTTTTCGAAGTTTTGTATTGAGTCGTACTGAATTTCAAAACACTTTGGATTATTTAATTTTGGCTTTTAGACGTTTTAAAGGATTTTGTAGACAGAGATAACTGTTAACATATTCAATTATTCAATAATAAGCAGAGGTATGATTTTAACGTGCTCATCAGATAACTAGTAGAGGTATGATGTTAATGTACTCATTGGGTGACAAGCAGAGGTATGATGTTAACATGCTTATTTTAGGTCAAGCAGAGGTGTCATGTTAACGTGCTCATTTTAATCCTAACCGTTCAGTGACATCTAGTATGACGGATCAGGGAAAGACAGAGGTGATATTAAACGTGTCTTGGAGCTCAACCTATTCAGAGGATCTGGTCGTGATAGGGACAAGCTGACTAACAGAGGTGACAGTTAACGTATTTAGTTTTGGAATCAGACTATCAGAGGTAACTGTTAACTTGATAGAGAGATGATTTTTGTCAGAGTTAATTTTTAACTTAACGATATCAAAAACAAGTTCATCAGAAACTGTAATATTGGACTTGATGAAGTGTGAATTTTCTTTTCTGTGAGAGGTGAAATCTTAACGTGACAGGGGATCGATTTAATTAGGGTTTTTAGCAAACCCCCAGTTATCAACGGATTTGATTAGCCTTTACCAACTACCGTTTGACTTGGACTAGCCATACTATTTTCCTCAGTATGGTGAGTTGTCGAGAATTTCGTTTGGGCTTAAATGCTAAACTTTTCCTCTTCCCTTTACCTTAGCAGCTTAGGGCAGTGATGTATCCTTATATTCGGATAAGGATGCTATTATGACAGATTTGTCATGGAATTTTTAGCAAACCCCCAGCTATCAACAGGTTTGATTTACTTTTACCAATTACCGTTTGAGTTGGGCTAACCATGCTATTCCCCACAGCATGGTGAGTTGTCGAGAATTTCGTTTGGGTTTAAATGCCAAACTTTTCCTCTTTCCTTTGCCTTAGCAGCGTAGGGCAGCTCATACTTTTTATCCCCAGCATGGTGGGGTTGGCGAGAAATTTATTCTTTACATGTTGCCTTGACGACATTGGGTAATTTTTTTTTTAAGTGATGATGCCTAGCTTTTTTATTTTTTAATTATTTATTTGGGTAAGCGATGAGGCCTTGCAAATTTATTTTTATTTATTATTATTTTTTGTTTATTTTTTATATATATTTTTTATTTTTTTTTATTTTTTATTTTATTTTTTTTTAATTTTTTTTTTTTTTTTTGGCATCCGCGGGATACAACCCGTGGGTAGAACACTCATACCACATGTTTTTTTTTAATTATTTTTTTATAGCTTTGTCATTTTTTTGGGCGATAACACCCTTTCTTTTTTTTCTTTTTTTTATAATTTTTTTGCCTTTTTATTGTTAGTATTATTATTTATTATTTATTTATTTATTTATTTTTTATTTTTTTCTTGCGGGGGAGAGGGAGAAAAGTGCAGGTGGCCCAAGTGGGCCCCACCCGAGCATAGTACTTTTTTTTTTTAAACCCGCATCACGTTTTTTCTTTATTTATTAACTTTTTTGAGGCAATTTTAATTTATTATTTTATTTATTTTTATTTATTACTATCTTATTATTATTATTACTTATTTTTTTTATTATTATTTTTTTGTCTTATGGATTCTGTATCCCGCGGGTTACATCCCGCGATTGCATCTGTGGGTTGCGTCTCCGCGGGTCCCGCGGGTTGCATCCCTTGATTCCATCTGCGGTGGGTCCCGCGATTCCATCTGCAGATTGCGTCCCGTGATTCCATCTGTGGGTTGCATCCCGCGATTCTATCTGCTAGTTGCGTCCCACGATTCCATCTACGGGTTGTGTTCCACGATTCCATCTGCTGGTTACATCCCGCTATTCTATCTGCGGGTTGCGTCCCACAATTCCATCTACGAGTTGTGTTCCACGATTCCATCTGCGGGTTGCATCCCGTGGGTTGTATCTAGTTTTGTCATTTTTTTTATTTTGTGGGCGATAACGTCTCAATTTTTTTAACAGACGATGACGTCTTTTCATTTTTTTTATGGGCGATGACGCCTCATAATAATTTTTTTTTGACAGACGATGACGTCTTATCATTTTTTTATAGGCGATGATTTTTTTTGACAGACGATAACGTCTTGTCAATTTTTTTTATGGGCGATGACGCCTCATAATTTTTTTTCAGATAGACGATGACGTCTTGTCTTTATTTTATGGGCAATGATGCCTCATAATTTTTTTTTGACAGACGATGATGTCTTGTCTTTATTTTATAGGTGATGATGCCTCATAATTTTTTTATCGTAACCCGGCGATAACGCCTAGGCTCTGAAGAAAAAAAAATTAAAGATCAGATTATGCCGCCCAAACTCCCATTGTGGTCGTCAATTCTTGTATGCCCGAAAAATTGAATCTTTTTTAAATTGCCAATTTGATTTTGAATTACAGCAATAAAAGAAAAATTACAAAATAAATTCGATATTATAAGAATGGGGATCAATTGATTTCGATTCCCCTTTATTTTTGTGGGTTCTGGCAGCGGTGGAGTCTTAATTCTGCACTCTGTTGACAATCCGATCTCTCTGGATTGAGGAACTCCTCTATGAATTTTTGGACTCCGGCCTCTAAAAAATTGCCTCGTCAAAAATTCCCTCTCCAAAAGAATCTCCTCCTTCTCTTTTTCTCTTTTGTTCTGAACTCCATTCCCAATTTTATAGATTGAGGAGCGCTTTTAATCCGGCTCAAATTCTTCCCTCGAATCCGATTAAATCCCCAAAAATCCTGATCACCATGCAAAACGGAATAGAAGCGGAACGAAAGCGGAAAACAACCTGCGGGTTGGCACCTGCAGAATCACTTCCGCGGGTGCCCACCCGCGGGATCGCTCCTGCGGGAGGCACCCGCGGGATTGCTCCCGCGGGTGGCCACCCGCGGGAGCCACCCGCGGGAGGAAGTCCCGCGGGTGTCCACCCGCGGGATTTCTCCCGCAGGTGCACACCCGTGGGAGGAATCTTTAATTTTGTTTTTTGGTGTCTACAATGCTGACTTAGAGCGACCTCAATAAAGGGATAGTGAAAAAAAAAACAATGATAAGTTTCGTAGACAATATTACTAAGATGTGAGGGGTGTGTGTGTGTGTATCAATAAGAAAGCATGCTAAAAACTATTTATGCACAAAAATGCAGAAGAAAAGAATTATATTGTTGAAAATAAGAGTGATAATTAATAATATAATGCCTTTCTGAAAGGATATAATCAATATCATAATATGCTTCTCATAGTAATTGTAAATGACATGTTAACTCCTAATTATAAAGAACTAAAACTTAAAACATCATACTCAAATAAAAACACTAAATAGTTTTTTTTTGTGGCTGTTCAACAGAACAACGATTCTATTCAGAATATAATAGAACGGAATTGTTCTGTTCAGTTCAGAACAGTACTGTTCTGTTCATAACAGTACAGTCTGAACAGTACTGTTTTGTTTAGAACAGAACAATCTGTATGACTATTTTGTTCAGAACAAAACACTGTTCTGTGTTCTGTTCAAAACATATTTATATCTTCTTCTTTTTTCTTTTTTTCTTTTAGGGGGACAATCCATAAATTTGTGGACTTTAGCATTTAAATTCTAATTATGAATTCTACAATGTTCATAGCTTCAATTCTTAACGTTGATCTCTAGAACTTTTACAAATGACCAAAATTAGATGCAGATAAGAAGATAATATATTTGTCAAATGTAGAGAATCTGAATGAAATTATAATACAATTAGTATTCAAAAATTTCAAACTGATTTGAAATGACAATTTAAAGTTATAATGAAATATGAAGAATTAAGAAAAATCAAAGTGTCATTCTAAATCAATACGATATTAATCAGTTTCTTTATCTACATATATTTAATTTAAATTTATACACGTTCTTATCTTTCATTGTAGTATCTACCTATGAGGAAAGTATTTACAAAAAAATTTATTTGGCAAACTATTCTATAATAGAACAGAAGAAAATGTAAACAGTACACCTCATTGGGCTTGCTTTATAGTAAGTGACTGATTTCAGCAGTTGTATTGCTTAGAGAATAAATAATCTCATTACTTGAATTTATCATGTAGTAAGCACATATTATCACAATAAACTACAAAATTAATTAGACAAAGACAAGATAAAATCTTATTTTAACAGTCGCAAATCAGATAAAGAATAATATCAAGTGGAGAAATAAACACTGTAAGTATATAGAAATAAACATAATTATAGTATGTTATAGTGAGTCAAAAGAACTCACTTTAAATCATACTTTTAAACTTATACACAATTCAATCTTTAATAAATAAATCAGAAAATATAAAAGATAAAGCATACTTATAAGTTATAAAACTCACATTAAAATAAAATATAATCATTAACATATTTATAGTGAGTCTGCAACATTCTTTCTTACTCACTGTGTTTTTCAGGACCTC
Organism: Dracaena cambodiana; assembly: GCA_036321105.1. Classification (NCBI taxonomy): domain Eukaryota; kingdom Viridiplantae; phylum Streptophyta; class Magnoliopsida; order Asparagales; family Asparagaceae; genus Dracaena; species Dracaena cambodiana. Next base: position 16,261,659 of record JAYEPQ010000009.1, read on the forward strand.
CAAACTCAGATGAGGATTTGTACGGAGCATGAGTAATAGGTGATATACTATCTCGATGAGACATCGTTCACAGGGTTTGCTGCTTCTTTCTCTGATTCTCTTTTACAGTGGCATCAATACTTTGGACATCTTTCTCTCCAGAATCTTCATCTCATTTTACTCACTGTATCTGGTTTATCTGCATTAAATTGTGAGTCTTGCGAACTCGGTAAATATCATTGCGTCTCATATCCAGGTCGAGTTAATCCATGTAGTAGTTTTCTATTTGAATTAATCCATTATGATCTTTGGGGTCCATGTTATTTTTCCTCTTTTAAGGATCTTAGGTATTTTATTATATTTGTGGATGATTTCTCTGACATGATATGGATGTATTTGTGTCATGCCCCGCTCCCGATATATGGTATACGAGCATGTATAGCAGATACTGACAAATATATTTAATTTGAATATGCTAAAATTTCTGGTAGAATATCAGTATGTTTGTCATAATAATACTCAATAATAATGGTAGAAAATTTTTAAAAAGTTTAACTTTTTATTGATTTGAATAAAGTTAGAATACAGTTGAAAAAATAATAGAATACGATAAAACTAAATAAGAGAAAATAACAAAACTCTAATACTTGATTGGGCTTCAAACTGCTCTTCAAAGTACACTAGATCCTGTATTAGTTCTGGTATGCCCATCGGCAAGTCTAGACATGCACACCTAGGTTATCAAATTATCACCAAAACAATATATGTAGAAAGAATATATGTAATAAACCAATAACAGTTATATCTAACATGATAATAAATAAGTCTTAGAAAATATTAATTTAATATGTAACTACATTAATGGTAATAGGTAAATCTAATGTCATCTAGTGTAGTCAATATTATAACAAGAGTCTCTTTATGTAGAATGTTATGTATTGGAGAAACTAACTGATGGGACACTGTTATTTCAATTGTCTCTTATAAAGACCTAAAAAATGGTCATATAGATTGTCCGGTACTGAATCGGTCCTGCTGTTAGGCAAGAATAATAATAAGATATAATCCAACAAATCATCACGTATCCATGGTGTGCGAATTATTTAGTTATACAACTTAACATATTACAATATAAACAGAGTATATTTTTATCATTTAGTTTCTCACTCAAGCTAGTGTTATTTAAGTATAGTCTCTTCTGGTTTTCATAATGTTTATTGGATCATATCAGTTAAAATATTTCAATTGGATTTTATAAATTTGTTAACAACATAATTTATAGAGTTTATTCAGTTTATACTTCATTTAATAAATCACAATTAGCTATATCAAAAATTTACTGATTTGAGATATCATAAAGATATCGACCAGGTAAGTATATAGATACTGGAAGATTTTTTGTGTAATGCACGTTCTTTAATTATAGAATCAGTATTGAAGATAATTTTTCTAGACACCAACAATAAATGATATCATAAATAGTATTTTTCCATAATTATAACTTTTTTTGTGATTTATTAAATATTAAAAATCTAACTATATTATTTAATTTAATAAGTATTCATTTAATTTCTAATAATATAAAGAAATAAAAGGAACATCAATGATTGTACTTGTAATAGTAAATTTAGTTTCTATAAATTAATTTTTAACAATATAAAGAAATAATACTTGTAATAGCAAATTTATTTTCTACAAATTAGACGATATATTTGAAATAATATGTTTTATAAAAAACTAGCATGTTTAGTGAGTCAAAAAAAAACTCACCTTGATTTCATTTTTTGATGTCGATCAACGGAACAATCTCTTGACAAAAGGGAGGAAATCCAAACTGTGGAAAATAAGGAGGAAGGTGTTCATCTCCAGCGAAGTGTTGGCAGCTTCGACGATGGCTCCTACGGTGGTTCTGACGGCTCCGAAGGTGGCTCCGACAAGATAAGAGGAAGAGAGAGTTTTAGAGGGAGGGAGTATTTTAGAGGAATTTTTTGTATGAAATAGGTTAGAAATATAAGTTTATATATGTTTCAAATTAGGGGTTTAGAATATGAAGGGTTTTTATTTAATTTAGGAAATTTAATTTCAAAATTAATGATGAGAGTGTCATTGTTGAATTAATGGAGAATATGAAAACTTGGGAGGTTGAAGAACATAAATGGTTTGGGAGTTAAAGATAATGAAAGGTCCTATTTATTATTTTGTTTATTTATTTTTTTATTTGATTATTTATGTTATCAAAAATTGAAGGGTCATTACATTCTAACCCCCTTAGAAAATAATTTCGCCCTCGAAATTAATAAAACAAAGTAAGAAAAAATTTTATTTCTTCTAATTATTTGGACAAATCATCATTCTTATTGTGCTCGAGCTTGATCTATGGATTAGGCGAATCTTCTTAAGAAAGGAAATGAATTGGAACCAATTGAGGATTATAGAAATTATAATTCTAAATAAGATTAGATATTAAATGATTATTATTTAAATCTTATTTAGGATGGAAATCTTCAACAACTAAAGAATTTGGACATGGATCAAAATAAATGAGTCAGTAACTAGGAAAAAAGCAAGAGATGATCAAAGAGTCAAAGGAACTAATTTAGATATTTTAAAGAGCATTATCATATATACGTGGCAAAATTTAATATTAGGATCCAAATGAATCCAACAATTGAACTAATTTAAGAAACCTGGGCTCTGATACCACTAAAATACCTGTCATGCCCTACTCCCGATATACGGTATATAAGCACGTGCAGTAGGTACTGGCAACATATTTGGTTTGAATCTGCTAAAGTTTCTAGTAGAATATCAATTCATTTCCCACAATAATATTTAATAATAATGGTAAAAAAATTAACAAAAGTTTGAATTTTCATTAATTGGAATGGAGTTAGAATACAGTTGAAAGAATAATAGAATATGATAAACTAAATAAAAGAAAATAATGAAATTCTAATACTTGATTGGACTTCAAACTGCTCTTCAAAGTATAGTAGATCATTATTAGCTCTGGTATGTCTGTCAGTAAGTCTGAACATGTACACATAGTTCGTCAGATTGCAATAAAAAAAATATACGTAGAAAGAATACATGTAGTAAACCAATAACAATTATGTCCAACACGACAATAAATAAGCCTTAGAAAATATTAATTTAATATGTAACAAAATTAATAGTTATATGTTAAATCCAATGTCATCTAGTGTAGTCAATACTATAAAAATAGTGTCTTTATTTAGAATGTCATATATTGGAAAAACTAACTGATGAGATATTATTGTTTCGATTGTCTCTTGTACATACCCAAAAAATGGTCAGATGGATTGTCCAGTGCTGAGTTGGACCTACCGTCATATAGGAATAATAATAAGGTATGATCCAGCAAATCATTATGCACCCATGGTGTGCGAATTATTTAGTTGTACAACTTATCCTCTTCCATTCTCATGCATGGAAGTTGCTGGCCAACACTCGCTCAACTCTTCGAGAGCCGGACAAGCGACGAAAGGAGTGGTGGTTGGTTCTGATTTGACAAGTCAATAAACAATGTATGGCGGTCCAGTACTATCAGTATGGAGAAAAGCGAGATGCCAACTTCCGAGCGAGAACGAGAAAGAGGCAGATGATCGGTTTGCTCAAAATAGAGTATATTCTCATCATTCAGTTTCTCTCCCAAGTTAGTGTTATTTAAATATAGTCCATGTAAGTCTAAATTTTAGTTTTTATAATAATTATATAGATCATATCAGGTACAATATTTCAATTGGATTTTATTAATTTGTTAACAATATAATTTATAGAGTTTATTAAGTTTATACTTTATTTAATAAATCATAATTAGTTATATCAAAGATATACTAATTTGGGACATCATAGAGATATCGGTTAAGCAATTGTATGGATGCTGAGAAGTTTTTCGTGTGATGCATGTTCTTTAATTAGAGAACTAGTAAACAAAACAAATTTTATAGATATCGACACAAAATGATATACAAACAGTATTTTTTCATGATTATAGCTTTTTTCGTGATCTATTAAATATTAAAATCTAACTACATTATATAATTTAACAAGTATTCATTTAATTTCTAACAGCATAAAGAAACAATATGAATATCAATGTTTGCATTTATAATAACAAATTTAGCTTCCACAAATTAATTTCTAACAATATAAAGAAATAATACCTATAATAACAAATTTATTTTATACAAATTAGACGATATCATTGAAATAATATTTTCTAAAAAAACTAGCATGTTTATGAGTCCATTTCTGGTGTCTTTGTTTGAAATACTGAAAATGTTCGTTTGGTCCCGTTAGAAAATTTAGTATCATTGTGCTAAATATGGATCCCTTTCCAACAATTACTTGTTCTAAATTATCCAATATGTGTAGAGAAAGCATTTAATTCAATATTAAGTCATATTTGGATGGTCCTCTGCAGAAATTGTAAAGCACACCAGAAATCTCTGAGGGTAAGCCCTTTTTAAGGGCACACCTCTACAAATTTGAAAAACCAATTTTCATAAGTGATGAAAGTTAAGATTGGAAAATTTGAGTGTTTCATTAATTTAGCATAACTATATAAATAAATATAATAATATCCATAAGTTATGTATAACATCAAAAAATATTTTAGTTACAATAAATCTCTCGACAACTCAACAATCCAAACTAATAAATAAAATAAAATACTAATAAAAGAAATCATAACAACTCATAATATTTTAATAGAAGATACATGATTTGTTAGGTTTTAATGCCTGAACCTCCTCCTCAAGTTAGAGAATAGATAGAACGAGCTAACTTGCAAATAAGTTTCTCACAGTATAACTTGTTGTAGATAAAATTCCGACGAATGGAGAACAAATTATGCTTATTGATGGGGCAACAAAATAGAGAAGCCATATATATATGAGATCAAAAAGGTGATATGAAGAATCGAGATGTACCATTCAAATGACGTTGCATAAGTAAAATAACTTTCATTATGAATGATCACGTGTAAAGAATAAAAATCTAGATACTTGCCGATTACAGAAGTTGAACGAGGATCTGATCACAAAAAAATAATCATACTTGGTAATGGCTAATCATACTTGGTAATGGCTGAAAGTCAAGAGTTATTTCACACACATGTTGATTGAGGGTAACTGCAACATAAGGATGACCTAATAAAAAAATGTGATGAAAATATTAATGGCTAGAAAATTGGCAAATCATGAACGAGAGACATAATACCATCGAAGAATAGGATAATTGGAAAATTTATGATGCAAGGGAATGTGGATCACAAGCATTAGACAATGAAACCAGTTGATGAAGATATGGATGGAACATGCCAGAATAGACAATCTTAATGATCGTACTTGAAGAGATTTGGACGGAACCCAGATTGAAGATGGCACTGGAGGCTTGGAATTTTGATAGAGAACACAATGAGATAATTGCTTCAAAATGACTTTTGAAGAAAGGTATACTTGAGTTAGAATCGAGTCTAAAATTATGGATCTATATGGAACCAAGATGGAGGTGTGTGGCAAGGCTATTTGAGAGTAGATTTTTGAGATTTCTTTTTTGATAATAATAGTAGAGGATGATGGCTTGTTGGGCACACACGAAGGCAGCCCAGTGCCAATGGACGGTTTTGTTGATGACATCTAGAAGGTCGATCGTTCTGATACTATGATGAATTTAAGATTGGAAAATTTGAATGTTTCATTCATTCATCATGAGTACATAAATAGCTAAAATAATATCCATAAGGATAACACAAAATAATATTTAAGTTACAATAAATCTTTCAATAACTCTCAACAATTCAAACTAATAAACAAAATAAAATCCTAATAACAGAAATCCTAATAACTCATAATATCTGATAGAACATTATTCTTGATTTGTTAAGTTTTATTATCTTAAAAATAAGGGCACAACTTCTTTATATGAAAATACACTCTCCCAAACCTCATGCTCCTCCTCCCTCTCCTCCTCTCCTCCTTCTCCCCCCTCTGATCAAGCCGCCACCCTCCTCTTCCACCTTCCTCCTTTCCCACCCCACCACCTCCTCCTCCTCCCTCCTCCACCACTGTGCATCCATTATCCAACCTCCAACCTTTCCTCCTTCTTCGCCCTCTCCTCCTCTGCTCTCTTCATTCAAGCCACCCTCTCCTCCTCCTCCCTCCTCCCCACTTCTTCCTTCTCCGCCCCTCCCTCCGCCCTCTCTAATAAACTTAGCTCCCTCCTCCTCTTCCACCTCCTCCCCTGTCCCCACCACCACCACCACCACCACCTCCTCCTCCTCCTCCCCTCTCCCCTCTCCCCCCCCCCTCCCCCTCCTCCTCCTCCTCCTCCTCCTCCTCCTCCTCCTCCATCCCCTCCCTCCCCCTCCAATCATGCCACCCCTCTTCTCCTCCCTCCTCCTCCCCCTTCTCTCTGCTCTCCACCTTCTCCTTCTCCTCTGCTTCTCCCTCTTCACTCCTCTTCAAGCAAGCCATCCATCCCCCTCCATCCTCCTGCTTCTCCTTCCTCCCCCCTTCTCCTTCCCGCTTCTCTCCTCCTCTTCCACCTCTCTTCTCCTTTTTTGAACGCGCTACCACCCTCGATTCCTCCTCTACAATTGTGGCTAACACCTTTAAACCATCCCCTAATCCTAGCATCATAGAGTTAAGATGAAAAAATTGGTATACTTGTTAAAAAATAATGACAAACTTGTAATTTTAATCAAATTTAGTTAGATGTGCCATCTTACATTTGGGGTGTGCCTTTATAATTACCATTCTTTGTGTTATACTTGTTAACGGGCACTTTAAAGCCCAAATTATAAAGCCCATCGAGATGATACAGCCCTTTAATTTGAAGGCCTAGTATAATGCCCAATCGTGCCGACATAGAATGATAGATTTAATCCAATCACTTTGTCTCCAGTGAATATGAAAAATCTCTTATCAAATCAAACCATTACCAAATTGTCATTGATACTAAAACAAGCCCAATCTCCTCATAAGAAAACTCTTAACGGTCGATTCTCAAAAAATCTTAACCTCTTATTTCTCAACTTCAAATACCCCCTTTTCCATATAAAAGGGGACAATTATGTCTACTCAAAGAGAGAATTTGTAGCTTGTAATTGAGAGAGTAACGTGAGAGATTGTAATTCTTACTATTTAATAAAACCTATATTGAAGGGTCATCTTCCCATGAGGACGTAGGTTCGAGACATACTTGATCAAGCCTTCTTAAATCTCTGTGGGAATTATTCTTCGAATTACTCTCTCTTCCCTTACCTCTTTAAGTTACTTGCCCAATTATGTTTGTTTAATTTTCCCATACAGTCGAAACCGAACCAGAACAAATTCTGACCTAAACAATTTGTGCCGGATATGGAAAACTAACATCAAACTATGCCAAATACATGATCTAAAGGATAATCAAGTCAGCGAGCTCCTCCCTGAGCGGATGGGCAAATCACACGAATCTGAAAACCCAAATGCTTTGGTTTCCTGCACCTAGTTCAATGAATTCACCAAGCATATAACAACTCTTACTCAAGCGTTGGTGCAAAACCCCACAACTCTGATCAGCATGGGAAGAACGCATCTGCCGCACTCATGGAAGTGCCGAATAGGCCTAAGGAGCCCATGAGAAGCATGTTGACTTGCCATCACCCTGATAAGGGTATGAGAAACCACACCTGGCATCAACTAAGCACACCCAAGATGATGACGAAATTGAATCGACTTCGGTACAATGGAGAAAGACTCCTGAAGAGTCGAACTCCAAGTTCGAGAATCATAAGCCACTCTTCAGTGCTATTTGCAAAGAGAGTTCAACTTCAAACTTCCAAGGTTGGGTAAGAAATATGACGACTTGTCAGATCCATTCAGCTATGGCGCTAAGCCATTGACGACATTCTATGCTAGGTCTTCTCCACGACTTAAGAGAAAAGGATGAGAAGCTAGTACAATAGCCTCCCATCGGGCTTTATTCGATCCTTCTGAAATTACCTCACCTAGTAATTTGCCACAAGCAAAAATACCAAGAAAAGTGTTGCCTCCCTCCTTTGTATAGAACAGACATCCAAAGAGTCACTCATGGCTTTTTGAGACGATTCAATGAGGCAACACTTATAAATAGGGTGCGACATGTTGGCCTAAACCATTCTAATGGGAAGGGATAGCCAATGTAATTGATTGATCTCCTAGAACGATTCAGCAAGTACATTAGGCAGGAAGAATCCGAGATGGTTTTCAAAGACCAAGATTCTTGAAGGGCAAAAGAATCGGCGGTGAAGAAGCTATAAGAACATGAAAGAACATGGAGTCCGCTGAAGTGACACGAAGAATCCTGCAAGGAAAACGCTGAAGCAATGGATAATGGGGCCTATATGCTTCTAAATGCAACACAGGACAAGTTTTGAACAGGATTCAGAAAGAAGGACTTCTTCCTTAGCCACCCGCCCACTCTAAATACCACCAGGGAAAGGAGTTCTCGACAGTTCTATGAGTATCATCAAAATATTGGCTGCATCACCAAATGTTGCTACTAGATAAAAAAGGACATTGAGAGCCTCATTAAATGAGCTCACCCTCAAGAAATTCATCGACAAAGAAAAGGCCAAGAGGCAATCGACAAGTTCCCCTTTGGGCCCTTGAATTGATGACAAACCTCAGGAGATCAAGACAATTATCCCAAAGCAGGAGGAAGTGGCAACTTGCTAGGAAGCTCTATGCACGAACCGTTAATGCTACTAATCATGTCCCAAGAAGCTTCTAGGAGAATATCATCTTCTCGGACGAAGATCTAGTCAGAGTCGACCTCTCCTATCACGATGCAGTTGTCATCACTTTAATTGTCATCACAGCCAAATTAAGAAGGGTTCGTATCGACATGGAAGCTCCTTTGATATTATTTTTCTAAGTACTTTCAAACATATGGAATTGACAAGAAGGAAATTGACACCTCAGTACGAGCAATAGCTCTTTACACCTCATTTGGCAAGTTCTCAAGAAGAGTAATCTTTATGGTCGATTATACAATAATGAAAGTGCCTTCCCATTGTAACATGATCCTTGAGCAGCCTTCCCCATATGCATTGGAGCTCTAGTCTCCACCTTTCATCAGGTCATGAAGTTTCTGGAAGACGGATTGTCCGCTAAAGATAAAAATTTTCCTTTAGTCTGCAGATAAGAATGCAGTTCTAATATGGGATAATCTACAAACGAAGAGGCTAGCAAGGTCCCAGCAAATGTGTTATATGCGGTTCTGCTATTGAAACTGCAATACACGTATTGGTGGAATGCTCTTTGTCCAAGTCGATATGGTTGGAAGTTGCTAACCAGCATAGCATCCAAGTTAGATGTGACAACTCTTCTTTCATATAAACGAGATTTCAGTTCTTGGGAAGAAAACTAGGTAAATTTAGGATAACCACGGCTGCTATAACCTGGAACATATGGTTGGAGAGAAATAAAAGAATCTTTAGTAATAGAGTTTATTGCATAAACCATTGCTTATACTGTATTACTAATGACATATTACTGTGGATAGCAGATTTTTGAGACTCAAGTCCGACTCCCCATGACATTTCCCTTAGACATACTATCACAGAAGCTCCGCGATCATCAAAGAGAACGACGATTCCATGTGCTGGTTCAGGAGAAGCGGCTCGTGCTGTTCGGAAGGAGGAGGAGTAGACTTGGTGGATGTTCTCCGCCTACATTTGTGGTTGCAGCTGCGAAATATTTTAATTTCTGAGTATTATATAGTGTATACTTTGTAGTGAACTATGTTATAACCAACTTTTACTTATGTATGGGTTTATGAACACTTTTGTATATTTTGTTAAAGTCATTTTAATGAAACACGGGAGATAATAACTTACCATTTTGATTTCAAAAAAAAAAAAGTTCCTGACCAAGAATGGGGTAGGTTAAGTTATCAGCAACCAAAGAGTATCGATGGTTGTTATCTAGCCATGACTAAAGAAAAGACGGCCAAGGTCATGTGCTTTAGATGCCTAAAAAGATTGGAAAAAGTTTGCTGGATAGGAGAGTCTTCACCTCTCTGATGTGAGGGAGGACTTTGACATTCGTCTAACTCGTGCTCACGAAACCTTTGTGGTTCCCCTCTGAGATCCTGCCAAGACATTGCAAATTGGATCTTCTGTTGATGGTCCCTTCAAGGACTAGCTTGTCAGTGTCCTCTGAGAAAACCATGATATCTTTGCATGGAAACCCTCTGACATGGGAGGCATAACTCTTCTGTCAACTGCCCCGATTTAGCCGTAAGTCCTTGCATTCCGATTATGCAGAAGAAGCGCAACGTTGATCAGAGAGAAGAGTAGCTGAAGAAGGAGTAGAAAAACTACTCGCTATGGGATTTATTCGGAAAGTTCGCTACGCCGGCTATTTATCTAATGTAGTGCTCGCGAAGAAGCCAAATAGAAAATGATGCATGTGTTGATTATAACGATTTGAACAATGCTTGCCCCATTGATTGTTTCCCTTTCTCTTGGATTGATCAACTCTTCGAGTCAGCCTCTGCACACCAACTATCAATTTTTTTTTTTATTTTTTTTATTTTATTTTTTCTCTTCTTCCAGAACAAAATTCCATCGAATAACTAGACGAAGACGTTATTCATCACTGACCTGGGAACTTACCACTACTATGCATTTCCTTTTGGCCTAAAAATACTGAGCTACCTACTAGCTAGCGCTTGGTCAACAAAACATTTAAGCCCCAAATTAGAGGGAATATTGAGGTCTATTGGGATGACATGCTGGTGAAGTTGTCTATTGCGTCCAACCTTATCCAGGATTTCCAAAAGGTATTTGCCATCTCGAGGAGATACCGCATGAAGTTAAATCCCCCTAAATATGCATTTGGGATAGCAGCCAGTAAATATTCGGTCCGGTTGAACTAAATGGGCACCATGTTCACTGCCGCCTTCTTCTCTATATGCAACAAGAGTGTATATTGGTATCAGCTAATGCTTGGATCTTGTCTTTAAGAATGTAGTAATCCCTCGAAGGATGACCCGGCATTTGGTAGAACAGACAGTACTTGGGATCATTGATGCAACCAACCTCTTCGGGACTTCAGGGCTCCGATAGCTTCAGTTTGTTGCCTTCATCAACGTGGAAGATCGTATCCACCTGATCATCTCTGAAGAAATATTGTTTCTGCATTCTTTGCGCAGTGCTGCTTCTGTTTTGCCACCGCAACGCCTCAAGGGTGTTAGCAACCATGACTTCTTTACTTGTGTTATCCAGCATTATTAATTTTATCATTTTTACCATGAATTTCAGTTAAAAGTGTTGTTTGCTATACTCATCTCTTCCCTTTTCTCTGAATGAAGCGCTCTTTTCCTGACTAACTCCGTGTATGGCTTCGGCAAATGGATTAACAAATGCTCACTTGAAGCAACCACTTTTCTCTTTTGGGGTTATAACTGATGTCCAGTATGCCGATATCCCCGATGGCCACTCCTTCGTGGGCACACCTCGATACTATCGCCACAGCTTCCAGATCCTACAAAGAGCGGTCGCCAAGTGGAAATGTCTCAAGAACCTTAAATTCTCTATCAACTTTGGAGACATAATTGATGGGCATTGTCCAAAAGACCAATCGCTGAAAACAGTGCAGAAAGTCCTTGGAGAATTTGAGAAATTTGATGCTCCGGCCTATCACATGATTGGCAATCACTGCCTCTACAACCTTCCTCACGACAAGCTGATGTCACTGCTGAATATTCCCTCTCACCATGCTCAAAAAAAAGAATATTTTTTAGATGGGTATGATATAAGGGCCATCGGTTGGACAAAGGATCATCCAAAAACAATAGCAGTTATGGAGTTATTGCAGGCAAAGAACCCGAATACAAACAAGAACAGTCCAAATGGGTTGGTAGGCCTCGAAAGGAGATTCTTAATGTTCAATGGGGCAGTTGGGCCGGGACAGAACAACTGGAGTGGCTTGATAGAGTCCTCGAAGACTCCACCAAGAATAAGCAGAAGGTTGTTGTATGTCGCCACATTGCTCTAGACCCTGGAGCATCGGCACTGGAGTCACTTTTGTGGAACTATGTAGAGGTCATGGAAGTCATACACCGATACGAATGTGTGAAGGTATGCTTTGCTGGTCATGATTGTTGTAGAAAGCAGATATTTTACCCACACAAATAGACATCCAAAATAGTGTCACACAAGAAATTATAGAACTAACACAAATAAGAGAATATATAAAATTTAATGAGATTAGGTAAATATTACCTACGTTTTCGGACGCAAACGATCAATCCACTATTACCAAATTTTCAAATTACAAAGATATCTGACAAATTGGAAAATCCCCCAAAAATAGGAGAATTTTTCCCAAAACCTAAGAATAGGAGAATTTTCGCAAAACCTAAAAAACCAAAATTACAACTTGATATTTTTTAAATTTGAAAACTTCCAAAAATAAAACATATTTTCTCAAAACATTTTTATAAAACAACTAATTATTTTTAAAATACTAAAAACCAAAAACCCAAGACCATATTTATAGAACTCATGGGTGATGTCTCCTTAGCTCCCAATCGATGTGGGACTAAAAGAGGCACACCCAAATTTAACAATCTCCAGCTTAGCGAATAAGGCCCACATCATCAGCGCCTCCAAACTAAGATTTTCAAACAGGTAAAATATTGACCAAATCCAAACAGTACTTGAATTTAGTCGAAGTCACCACCTTAGTCATCATATCAGTGGGATTCTCTGCAGTTCCAATTTTATGAAGTAGTATCTTCTCATTTTCAATAATTTCCTGCACAAAGTGATACCTGACGTCGATATGCTTTGTCCATGCATGTTAGACTTGGTTCTTTGCAAGTGAATTGCACTGTGGCTATTACAATACATAGTAACCTATTTTTGAATAACCCCCAAGTCTTCAAGCAATCCTTGTAGCTAAATTGCCTCCTTTACAATCTCTGTAACTGCTATATACTCTACTTCTGTTGTAGACAGAGCAACCGTGGAGTGCAAAGTAAACCTCCAACTCACTGGTGTTTTAGCAAGAGTAAACACATAACCAGTAATTGGTCGATATTTATCCAAATCACCTGTGTAGTTAGAATCAACATATCCAACCACACACTGACTAAGAGTATCATCATGCTCAAATACCAAACTAACATTTACGGTGTTCAGAAGATACCATAGAATCCATTTCACAGCATGCCAATGTTTTTTTTCAGGATCATGCATATACCTGCTCACAGCGCCAACTGCCTGTGAAATGTTAGGTCTCGTACACACCATAACATACATTAAGTTATCAACTGTATTTGAATAAAGAATCCTCGATATATACTCAGGTTCCTCATCAGTGCTAGGAGATAAAGATGCATTTAACTTGAAATGAGAAGCAAGTAGGATACTCTGATTATTCTACCATGCCAAAATACTGTAGCATCTTCTTCAAATATTATTTCTGAGACAACCAAATCTTGCCTCTCTTTCGATCTCTGCTTATCTCTATGCCAAGAATCTTTTTAGTTTCACCTAAATCTTTCATTTCAAACTCTTGATTCAATTGAGCTTTCAAGTTTTCAATCTCTTCTTGGCTCTTTGAAGCTATCAGCATATCATTCACATATAAGAGGAGATAAATGAAAAACTCATCATGTAACTTGTAAAAATACACACAGTGATCAAATTTTCTTCTAGTGTACTTTAACCCTATCATAAATTGATCAAGTCGCTTGTACTACTGTCTCGGAGATTGCTTCAATCCGTACAACGATTCTTCAATTTGCAAACCTAATTTTCTTTTCCAGCAACTTTGAATCCATCTGGCTGAGTTATATAGATTTTCTCTTCCAAATCACCATGTAAAAACGTGATTTTCACATCAAGTTGAACAAGTTCCAAATCTAACTGTGCTACTAAGGTTAATAGAATCCGAATGGAAGAATGTTTAACGACTGGAGAAAATACCTCATTATAATCAATCTTTCTTTCTGAACGTAGCCTTTCACCACTAATCTTGTCTTGAAGCAAATATCATTCTTGTCAAGAAATTTTTCTTTCTTTACAAATATCCATTTGCACCCAATTGCCTTTTTTACTTTTAGGTAGTTGAACTAACTCTCTCTTCCTCTTTTTCTTCGATATCCTCCTCTGCCACTGAACTGTCAATATAAACTGGGTCAATTTTGGTTTTTTCAAGCTCTACGTGTTGTAGAGCACTCTCCACCTGCTGCTGAACATTACTAGTCTTTTTCTCATTTTCAGACTTGCTAAGTATCACCTTTTTCAATATGGCAGATTCATCAAAGGTAACATCCCTGCTAAAAATAATTTTCTTCAAATTTGGATACTAAAGGTGATATCCTTTCACACCCCAGCTTATTCCCATGAACAATGCTTTCTTGGCTCTCAGATCTAACTTGGACTTCTTTACATGATAATAAGCAGTGGAACCAAAACACATGTAAGAAATCATAATCATAAGCAGGTTTTTCAAATCATACCTCAATCAGTGTCGTGCCTTTAATCGCAGCTGATAGTAATCTATTAATGAGATGACACACATAAGTCACTGTCTCAGCCCAAAATCCCTTGCTTAACCCAACATTAAATAACATACACCGAATTTTCTCCAGCAAAGTCCGGTTCATGCGTTATGCCAACCCATTTTGCTGTGGTGAATCTATATCAGTGAAGTATCAAACAATACCTTCATCTTGGCAAACTTTCAGAAATGAATCACTTTTATACTCACCATCGTTATCTGATATGGGCTTCTTTATCTTTCTGTCTGTCTGAATCTCAATTATTTTCTTCCATTTCAGAAAATTTCTCAACACTTCATCTTTACTCTTCATCAGATACACCCAAACTCCTCTTGAATAATCATCAACAAAAATAACAAAGTAATGTATATCTCCTGAAGAAGGTGTTCTAGTAGGACCCTAAATATCAGAGTGAACATAGTTCAAAATATTTTTAGTATTATGAATAGCAGTGCCAAACTTTACTCTGGTTTTCTTTCCCATGATACAATGCTCACAGAAACCCAATTTTCAGGTTTTTGCACTTTTTAGTAAGCTTTTCTACACTAAATTTTGCAAAGCTCACATATCTGCATGATCAAGTGGCATGTGCCACAACATTATTGCTTTTGCATTTACAACCTCTTCAGAGACTATAACCACTTATTCAATAACTGTACTATCCTGAAAGTAGTATAAATTATTCTTTCTCGTACCTTATATCACTACAAGTGTGCTTGAAATGACTCTGAGAACTCTACCTTGGATAGATATAGCAAAACCTTTTACTTCTAACTCTCCCAAAGAGATGAAATTCTTTTTCAAATCCAGTACATAACGAACATCTGTCAAAACTCTGGTTGATCCATCATGATTGCTTGAACGGATTGAACCTATCCCAGTTATCTTGCAAGAACTGTCATTGTCCATGGAAATAATTCCTCCATCAAACTCTTTAAAATTGAAGAACCACTTCTTATGAGGACACATATGATAGGTATGTTGGCAGTGAAAATTTCTAAGTAAAAAGGAATTTTCCACACAGAACGCAGACCTAACTCTGTAGCTCCGCGTTTGACTATTTTAGCCTCGCGTTTGAGCAAAATGCAGAGCTAATCCATAGCTCCGTGTTCTGATGAATTTAGTTCCGCGTTTAGAGTATTTAACTCCGTGTGAGCAGGTTTCATTAGAATTCCAAATTGATTGTGATTGAGATTTGGGCTTATCCAATACCCAAATTGAGTCCAATCAGAATCCTAAATTGATTGTGATTGAGATTTGGGCTTACCCAATACCCAAATTGAGTCCAATTAGAATTTCAAATCAAGAGATTTAAATCAATATTAAATATTTGATTAGAATTCTTGATGAATACAACAACCTTCTTTTCCTATTCCTATGGAAATCATTATTCCTATTCCTATGGAAACTCTCATAACCACTAAAGTCTATAAATAGCCTCATTGAGAAGACTTTAGAGATCATCAATCAATAATGGATCAATCAATAATAGATCAATCCATAAATGATCATCAATCTTTAAGAGATCTTTTGGAGAATTGAAGGAGTTCAAATTACGCGTAAGAGTCTTGAACATATCAAGACCAGAGAAGATCAAGATCAAGAGTCGGCCATCATCTTTACCAAGCAAGAAGATCATCGTCGTCAGATCGTCCAAAGGAGCTATCCCATCGCTACGAGAACCCACGTTTTATTGTAAAAGAGAGTGATAGATTATAAATCCTCTCGTTTGTTCTTTTCTTGTTCACTTTCGTTGTAATCTAAACTGTATTCAATGGAAGGAAAGCAAATTTCTGCTGCGAGCAAACTGGCGACCACAGTGGAAGAAGTCTCTTTTACCAAAGAAGAGATCATGGCGCAATCTGACGTCGAGAGGATCGGATCCGACATGAACATGCTAGTCGTAGAGATCGACCAGCAGAAGTACGAGGAGTATCTCTCCTCTGAGTTAGGTAACCTGACCGAAACGCGACGCTATCGTCGCGTGCGCTCCAATACCCGAGGATCGGGTAATCGGGAATCTACCGTTAATCGGGGACCCGTGAAGACCGCGGCTATAGAGCCGCCGTTTGGACATGAAACTCTAGCAGAGGATGGCCTCTTTACTGCCAAAGAAAGCTCGGAAAGTAGATTGACCAGAACCCAACTCCGAAATAGAAATCGAAGAGCTAGGCGAAAGGCCCTCAAAGCCCGCATTGAACGCGAGGCTAACTTCACAAAACACGAGGCTACAGTCCCTTGCAAACTGGCTCGCGCTAATCGCAAGACCAGCCAATTTCGCGATAAACGCGAAGCTACAACTTGCGTTAATCGCAAGGATAAGCCAACGTGTGATTCTCCACGCGAGACTACTACTGAGCTTAGCGATAAACTCGAAGCCAGTAAGACTTGCGTTAATCGCAAGATTTCTGACACTCGCATTAATCATGAGAATAAAATTTTCTTAGAGCCAGAGTGTGATTCTCCACGCGAGGCTAATACTGAACTTAGCGATAAACGCGAAGCCAGTAAGACTTGCGATAATCGCAAGATTTCTGATACTCGCGTTAATCGCGAGGATAAAATTTCTTTAAAGCCAGCGTGTGATTCTCCATGCGAGGCTAATACTGAGCTTAGTGATAAACGCGAAGCCAGTAAGACTTGCGATAATCGCAAGATGTTTGATACTCAAGTTAATCGCGAGGATAAAATTTCTTTAAAACCAGCATGTGATTCTCCACGCGAGGCTAATACTGAGCTTAGCGATAAATGCGAAACCAGTAAGACTTGCGTTAATCGCAATACTCCTTACCTTTGTGTAATTTTCTTATGATTACCTTCGTGTAATATATTACCTTCGTGTAATATATTACCAATCGCAAAGATGATTGGAAAATTTGCGTTAATCACAAAAATCGCGCTAAACACGAAGTTATGATTTGCGTTAATCGCAAGAATAAGCCAGCGTGCAAGAATTTTCTTCCACGCAGGGCTAATATTCCAGAATATAAATTTCTGCAAAAACATCAAGTCAGCGTAAAACGCGAGGCTAGCGTATCCAAACGCGAAGCTATTTCTCAGCTCCGTGTATCAAAACGCGAAGCTACTGCTCAGCTCCGCGTAAATCATCATGAATACAAAATCAGGGTTGATCATTGCACTGTTGGACAAGAACTTGACACCAATGGTTCCAAGAAGCTCCAGTGGGCCCCTGAACCCTCTCAATGGATGAGTGGGCCCCACGACTTCATATCTAAGGCCACTGATCTCAGAGAATATCTAACCAAGAAAAGGAGTATAAATCAAGTTCAGTCTGAACCTACTTGTCATTGCCAGCAGTTTATGACAGCAATATCTGCTGTAGTAGACAGTTGTTGCTGCAGTAAGAATAGGGTATCGGTGTTCGATCGATTAACTGAGTTGGATAAAAACCCTGCTAAAAAGACAAAAACTGCTTCCCAAGAAAAAGAATGGAGAATTGTAACTTCTAATATGGTCGGAAAGGGAAAGAAAATCATAGAAAGGAATGGTAATTTAGAATCAAGCGATGAAGAATCTCATCATTTTACCCGACTTAAGTCAGGCGCTATCCCGGTCCGAAACTATAAGAAACTTGTGAAACGTTCTTATGACGACGATAGTGAAAATTCGGCCATAGCTTCTCCTCGTTTTTCGGCATCGTCTAAATTGCAGAAATCAGCATCACATATGATGGATAGATCTGATGATATCGACCAAAGATTTGAGGCCCAAGAACAAATGATCCGAGATCAACAAAAAACGATCGAGGATCTTAAAATAATGCTCTCAAAAGTGATAAAAAATACTCAAAAAATTATCGAGGATAACGCCAAGAAGGAAAAAGAAATTCCGTTCAATAAAATAAACGAGGAAGATAAAGAAGAAGAGGCTTACTCGACACATGAGAACGAGGATAAATACTCTTTCCATAACTCACATGGAGAAAAAATTGAGAAGTTACAAAGCCAACTTGATGCCTTGAAGAACAAGAAGGAACTGAAGGAATCAGGGGTTTCAAAATCATACCCGCCTGAATGGGATTTCGCCGCTTATCCAGAAAATATAAACCCCTCAAATTGGAATCATATGACGGGAAGGGGTCCCCAAGCCAGCACCTATATTACTTTTTATCACAGGCATGTCATCTAATGGGAAATGATCCTGTAATGACCAAAGTATTTGCGAGCACCCTACGAGGGTCTGCCTTTACATGGTTTATGCAGTTGCCCCCGGGAACCATAAACGCTTGGTATGATATTGAAAAACAGTTCTTGGCGCGTTTCTTTGAGGATGATACTGAGATATCGGTTCATTCCCTCCTTGCGACAAAACAAGGAGAAGAAGAATCAGTTAAGAGTTTCATTGAACGCTTTAGGGAAAAATCCGTGTATTGTCGATATGGTATGACCCATGAAACTCTGGTGGAAACCTGTAAGTATAACTTCAGGACTGGCGTGCTGATAAGAATGGGAGCTGTAGAGTCTAAGAATTGGAAAGACCTGTTAAAGTAGGGAGAGCAGGCGGAAGACATAATTCGTCGGATTGAGAAATCTCGTAGCACAAGAAGCTCTATAAATAACAGGTCATATCCACAGAATCCTAAAACTAAAGGGAAGGCTATGATGGTGTCAGTTGCAGATCCAAAACTAAGACCTCAGAATCCAAGAGGTGCAGGTCAAAATAGGCCCCGACAAAATAGAACTTATACATTCAAGACGGAGCAGACATGTACTTTATTCCATCTCCTCCTTAGAAAGGGCATATTGAAGTTTCCGAAAAATGAAAAACCGAAAAACGCTGGTAAAACTAACGACCCTAACTATTGCCTGTGCCATCGGAATGTCGGGCACCCAATTAAGGATTGCTATTCTCTTAAGAACCGAATTCAGGCATTGATAGAAACCGGGATTCTCACACTTAAAGAGGAACAGAAGAAAGTTTCTGTAAATATGACAACTTTAGTGGTAGAAACCAATGAGTTCCTTGCCATAGCGATCCCTGTACCAGTAGGGAAGCTAATATCGACACCAAGCACGGGCAGCCCGTATTTGCAAGCTGGCTCCTTGGGTACGCTCCGAACCACAGCTGTGACAAAGTCATCCTCATTGGCTAGCAGCCGGATTTGACTGGTGGTGCCAAAAATATTGACGATGATAAATATCATGTTGCTTCTGCTACTTTTACTAGCCATTAGAATGGCTAATTGAGTGCTAAAAAAATTTTTTTGCCCAATTCTGTTAAAATGGCGAGAAGAGAAGATCAAGTTCCTCGCCAACCCTATCATACTGGGGGTAAAAGTATGAATTAACTATCCAATATTGTTAAAGGCAAATGGGAGTGGAAATCAATTTCTCAACAACTCATCACGCTGAGGAAAATAGCATGGCTAGCCCAACTCAAACGGTAGTTGGTAAAAACTAATCAAATCCGTTGATAGGTGGGGGTTTGCTAAAAATCTCATAAACTCTGTCATGTTAAGTTTCTACCTCTGACAGTGAGATGCAGAGTTATGCGTAAGAGCCTTGAACCGTCTCAACCAAACTCTAGGCATGTGCATTTAGGTGTCTTTGCCGAAATCTGATGATCATGGCCCCATCATTTTGGCGTACAGTTCAAGTTATACATGAGAGCTTGAACCACCTCCATCAAAGTTTCAAGTATGTGCGATTAGGCACCTCTGCCGAATTTCTTGATCTTAACCTGATCACAAAATTGAAGATCCAAAGTATTTCAAAATTTGCTAAGTTTTAAGCCATTTTGAAAACTTTGGAGGGATTTCTGTTGGCAGTGAAAATTTCTAAGTAAAAAGGAATTTTCCACACAGAACGCGGAGCTAACTCTGTAGCTCCGCGTTTGGCTATTTTAGCCTCGCGTTTGAGCAAAATGCGGAGCTAATCCATAACTCCGAGTTCTGATGAATTTAGTTCCGCGTTTAGAGTATTTAACTCCCCGTGAGCAGGTTTTATTAGAATTCCAAATTGATTGTGATTGAGATTTGGGCTTATCCAATACCCAAATTGAGTCCAATAAGAATCCTAAATTGATTGTGATTGAGATTTGGGCTTATCCAATACCAAAATTGAGTCCAATCAGAATTCCAAATCAAGAGATTTAAATCAATATTAAATATTTGATTAGAATCCTAGATGAATACAAAAACCTTCTTTTCCTATTCCTATGGAAATCTTTATTCCTATTCCTATGGAAACTCTCATAACTACTAAAGTCTATAAATAGCCTCTTTGAGGAAACTTTAGAGATCATCAATCAATAATGGATCAATCAATAATAGATCAATCTATAAATGATCATCAATATTTAAGAGATCTTTTGGAATATTGAAGGAGTTCAAGTTACGCGTGAGAGTCTTGAACATATCAAGACCAGAGAAGATCAAGATCAAGAGTCGGCCGTCATCTTTGCCAAGCAAGAAGATCATTGTCGTCAGATCGTCCAAAGGAGCGACTAGATAGATCCCATCGCTACGAGAACCCACGTTTTATTGTAAAAGAGAACGATAGATTATAAATCCTCTCGTTTGTTCTTTTCTTGTTCACTTTCATTGTAATCTAAGCTGTATTCAATGGAGGAAAAGCAAATTTCTGCTGTGAACAAGGTACATCCAGAATCTAAAATCCACTCATCAGAATGAGAAACTGAAGGTAAACCAACCAATACAAAATTTGAGTCATCATCTTTACACTTGGCTACACATGCAAAATCTACTATTACCATAGTTTCAAATTACAAAGATCTCTGACAAAATGGGAAAGTCCCCCAATTCCAAAATCCAAAATTACAACTTGAAATTTTTCAAATTTATTGTTAGTTGGTTTTTTTTTTTTGAAAATAAATGGTGAGTAAATACCCCTCGTGCTCCATTAAAATGATTTTAATGGAACTACAGATAACATGACAAAAGGATAAAAAAGAAAAAAAGAGTACATATATCCATTCGTAAGCAAAAGCGGGTACAATCATAGTCCAGTACAAACTACATGACAAGATAAAACAAGTACACCCTATCGCTACCACCCCTGGCGGTGGGTGATGAAAATCTGCTATCCCTACTCCTCGACATCTGGGTTGTCATGGGGGCTATACCAGATTCGGCGCCTACAACTGCTGAACTCGGTGGAAGTCTTGGCGTAACCAAAGCAATAGTCCTGGGAGAGATAGAGTGTTGGGTTGTCCCTATGTCTCCAAATATAGTTGTCCATAATAAGATATCGTTAGTAATACCCCAAATACAGTGATCCAAACTATAAACAGTATTACTAAACGTTCTTCTATTTCTTTATAACCACATGTTCCACACTATAGCAGCTATAAGTTTTCTATGCCCATCTAAGTTCTGTACCCATATGTAAAAACCTCTTCCAAATTGATAGAGAACTATCCACCCTAGACTGGATTCTTTGCCTGTGAGCAACTTCCCTCCAGATCATCGCAGAAAAGTGACATTCCACCAAGACATGTGTCATGTTTCATTGGCAGAGCTGCACAATGTACATTTACTTGGACCCTGCCACCCTCTTTGTTGTAGATTCTGCGAAGTAAGGATTGCATGCTTATCTACCAACCAAAGAATTTTTTTTTTAATTTTTAACGGGCATTTAGTCTTCTATATGTGATTTGCGTGTAGTGGTCTAATACCATCGTCGTTAAGGAAATCATACATTGATTTCACTGTAAAGGAGCCAAAATTTTCCCAGTTTCAAATCGAATAATCCTCATTATTATTGAGTTGGATGTGCTGTAGCAAGTTGCGAATGGATTGCCAGCCCAATCGCGCCTCATTTCCCAACCTCCATCTACTTCTGTCCCAAAATTCCATTATCATACTTTGTCTTTGATGACATGACTCATATGCCAATGGGAACGTCACTCTGAGTGGGAGGTTGTCACATTAAGTATCTTCCCAAAATGCAACAGTATTGCCCCTACCCACATTGTAAGTGATATCCTACCAAAATAGTTCTTTTGTGCTTCTAACCCCTCTTCAGAAGCCTGGCGTACTGTTGGTATTTCTATCTTTACCTCTCAAAAAACTCCTTCTTGGTTCGTTTTTTCTTCATAACAGATTCTGTATAGTCCCCTCTGGAGCGGATAGTAACCGCCACCACCATTTAGCAATGAAAGCCGAATTGTAGCACCTTAAGTTTAAGATCCCAAGGCCACCGTCTCTCTTTGTCTTACACACCTGATCCCAGGCAACTAGGTAAAATTTCTGGCCATGACTTATCGAATCCCCCACAGAAATCTACTTCTTAATCTGTCAATCTTTTGTCTTATTCAGTGAAGAGTGATAAAATAGGATATGAAGTAGCACGACATTTACTAAAATCAATTTACCACCAAGAGAGAGAGTTCTTCCTTTCCAACCTTCCAGTCTACGGCCCACTCTCTCAATAATTGGGTCCCAGTCCAACTTTCTAAGTTTGCCTAGACTGATTGGAATCCCTAAGTAAAGGATTGGAAATTTAGTTTCTCTGCAACCAAAAAGACCCACTATCATCTTGCTAACAACATTTTCCTCACATGTGAGAGTAAGGGAACTCTTGTAGTAATTGATTCTCAAACCAGATCACGCTTCAAAGCAATTTAGTATCCATTTGATTGCACATGCCTGCAAAATATTGCAATGGCCAAATATTAGTGTGTCATCTACATATTGTAGGTTTGTAAATGATGTCGTCTGAGATGCGGGTAATCCCGCAATCTTGTTCGATTCCTTCATCTGCACAAATAGTAGGTTGAGGCCTTCTATTACCAGAACAAAAAGTAGGAGGGATATGATGTCACCTTATCTAAGACCCTTTTTACAAACAATATCTTTTCCTGGCTCCCCATTAGTTAATACAGCTACTTTTGCAGAGTGAAGCCAGATTATAATCCAATTAATCTATTTGGGCCCAAAATCCCTGTTCCTCATAATTTCTAGGACACAGTCCTAATCCACCTTATCGTAGGCTTTTTCGAAGTCTAGTTTTAATAGATATCCATCCTTACCAAATTTTCTACATTGATGAAGCATCTCTTGTGCAATGGCCACCCTGTCAAGGATATTTCGTCCTGTTATGAAGCCTGTCTGTGTATCACCTATCATTTCCTGAAGAAACGGTGATAGGCGGGATGTCAGGACTTTTGAAAAAAATTTAAGCACACTATTCAACAGTGCAATGGGACGGTATTCAATGATTGACTCTAGAAAATCTCTCTTCGTGATGAGTACTATAAATAGATAATTTAGTCTATCCAGGCGAGCATCTCCATTGTTCAGTTCCTTGAACAAATTAAAGAGGTCATCTTTGATTGTTGACCAAAATATACGAAAGAAGAAAATGGAAAACCATCTGAACCCGGTGCCTTGTCCTGTCCTAAATCCCAAATCGCCTTTTTAATTTCTTCTTCGGAAAAATCCTTCTCCAGATCCAGCAGCTCGCTTTAAGGAGGCCACATATCTTTAAGAAGTCTAATTCTCCTGGTCTCGGCTCGCCCAAAGAGTTCACGAAAATATTTGTATATGTGCCTCTTAAGTTCTCTTCCGGCAACTATGTCACCCTCTGAGGTACCCAACGAGTGTATGGCTTTCATTATGTGCATAATATTAGCTACCCTATGAAAGTAGGCTGTATTAGCATCTCCCTTCTTGAGCCACTTGGATCTGACTTGCTGGCACCACATGTTCTCCTCCATTTTGTAGATCTCTTGAATTTCAATTCGGCACCTACGCAAGGAATCTCCTTTCTCTTCTATCAAGTCACTGATTTCCTCTCTTTTCTCAAGCTCCGCTATTCTTTGCATTAACTCCTTTTTTCTAATTTTCATGCCTCCCATCTCATCTCATCAAGATCCGGCTCAATCTTCTTATTTTGCCACATATTATCTCAACTATATCTCTATCCCTGATCGGGAGTGACAAATTCGTTCAGAGTAGTTCATGAACCACATCGTGTTCCAGCCACCACTTCTCGAACCTAAACAACTTGCTAGTTCTAGGTCTGGTCTCTCCAGAATCTAAACAAATTGGAGAGTGATATGAAGTAGGTCTTGGGATTGAGCAGGCATTAGTGAGGCAAAATCTTTCCTCCCAAGTATCTGAGACCAATACTCGATCTAATTTAGCTAGACATGGGTTTTCTCTCATATTGGACCAAGTGAATTGTCAGTTGACAAGAGAAATCTCTAGCAGAGCCAATTTGTCAATAATATTATTGAAGGCGTTCCTATCCTAGACATTGTGATCCCCCCTTACGCTCCTCCCTAAACCTTACGATATTAAAATCCCCTCCAATCACCCAAGGCAAGTTATTTTACCGTCCAATCTCCCTAATCTCATCCCACAGGGTCCCCCTTCTATTCCTGAAGTTTGGACCATAACTTATAGTAATCTTCTGTGTCCAGTCACCAATCCTCTGTCTGACAATCACTATCAGAGTAAATTTCTTGGGTTATACGTCTATAACTTCATAAATATTACGATTGACACCAATGACGATTCCCCCCAAAGCCCCCTAGATTTCTTAAATACCAATTCGAAATTCCTTCTCAGGGTGAGTTCTTGCTCTACAACGTTCGAAGGATCCTCCAGTTTGGTCTCCTCTAGACAAAATATATCTGCTCCATTATCTCGTAAAACCTCCACAACCATACGCCTCTTTGTCCTATCTCCTAGACCTCTAACATTTTAAAATATTATCTTCATAACTAACTCAAAAAAACTTCTCCACCATCGGCTCCATGAAAGATTATGGTCTTTTGTTATATACTCTACTCTCCCGGTTTCGCTATCCCTATAGCGTAAGTTTCTTATAAGGTCAATGTTTAGGGTTATACTATTCTCGGTGTCCCCCAAATTGATTTTACATATTTCTGCAAATTCATGTAATGTTTGATTTGGTAACAAAACAAGGATATCAAAAGAAAATGGGGAATTATTTTTGTCCAAGTTGACATGCAGTGCCTTCATTTTAGAAGCCAGTGACATAATCTGATCGGATTAGTAGTCATGTCCCCCTCTTTTCTCGCTCAGTCTTTTGCTACGCCTTATCGGGGTGATTGTGGGCGGGGGTGGGGGTGGGGGGGGGGGGGGGGGGGGGTGGGGTGGGTCTAGGATGCCTGTCAAATCCTTGAAATCTGATATTGGTTTTTCCTGTACAGCCGGGATCCGCTCTTCCTCATCCCCCACAGGGTCCACTTCTTGTGCATTATCCGGTGCCCTGACTGTCATCTCCACACTACCTGGCAGCTCCACTGAAGTCTTCAAGGTTGAAACTTTCGGTCCCGAAGTTGACCTCAACCGAAGTCTCTTTGGCTTCCTAGAGGGTTGTCTATGTCGTGTAGATGTAGAAGCATCCCCTCTAATTTAAGTTCGCTAGCGTTTTAGCCATAACTTTTTTTAGGATCTCTCTATCCAGTCCAGGGAACGTAGGGAATAGAGCTACTAGTTGGTTCTAGCTGCTGTTGTTCGTGTTCTGATTTTCGGTTAGCAAGGGTGGGCTCAAAATTGTATTCTGCCTACTGATAATGGGCAGGCCACAATTATACTTGTTTTATTTAATTGCGGCCCATTAAAGGCCCACCGACCCGTAAATATGCAAGCTCTCCTTAGAGGTGGTTCTGCCCGAGCTCCCCTTAGGGTGAGCGGCCCATCCACTTTTCTCTCTCAATAGCCCCTCTCCATCTTTCGCTGATTTGCCTCTCGGGAGTTTCCAAAGGAGCACACCACTTTTCCTAGTGATTCGGACTCACCAGGAAAAATGGTGTGCTCCTATGGAAACTCCCTTTGCCTCCCAACTGATCCTTCCTCTATCCGAGGAGCAACGCTCCCTTATCGACGGCCAGTCCACCATCCTCTCCCTGGATTAGGATCGGGAAATTGGACCCAGACTCCACAATCCGAAAGTTCCCTTCTCCCCCCTCTTCTTCTGATGGCAAATCTTTGTTAGGGCTTTCATGCGTCTCTTTTCGTGCCATGGTAATGCTTTTTCCTTTTTCGTTTTGTTTGACTTTTGATTCTTGTCCCGATCTGTGGTCCTGTGCTACGGCGCCCGAGGCTGCAGCGCTCGGACTAATGGGTAATATCCTCGGGTTTGCCTCCCGGTCAGCTAGGCTGCCGATCGTAGGTGGATTCGAGGGGTCTCTTACACACGTGAATCTCCATTTAGTCTCGTTCCTCGCCACTGCCGGAGTAGACCTTGACTATCCGGTCAGTTTTCCTCTGGGTTTTGAGCGACCCGAGGCTAGCTGATCGTCGACGGCGGGCTGCAGTTGGGGTTTTTTTGTGTCACCACTGATCCTCCCTATGTCCGACGAGGTAGGTTGCCTCCCTGAGCTCTGATCAAAATCTGATGACCTCTCTAAATACTTCTCCGTTCTATCCCAAGCTTCTTGTGAAATTTTAATGTCCATTGGTTCCTTGATTTGGGCTTCAATCTTGATGGTTGCATTGTATTGTTTGGAACCGATGATAACTGAGATTTCCTTTGGGATGCAACCCTCCGCTTCACATTCAACGTACAACTTTGCCGCCGATAGGTCTGTTTTGCATAGTGTAGCTTCACTGATCTGTAGAATCTGGGCATGTTTGGCTAGGACTTTGCTTAAGTCACTTCGGTTCCAATGGTTGAACGAAATTCTCTTAATCTCAATCCACGCCCTCAAATCGTGGTTGTGCTCATCAGCCACTCCGCCCCGCAAAGCGGCGCGGCTTTGCATAGCAGCTGCCTCTCCTTGTGTTGTCGGCGCCGTTTTTTGTGCCATGGAATTTGTCTTCACCATCGGGCCTGGTTTCACCATAGGACCTCGCTTGTCCCCCACCAATACTTTGTTCCTAGTGGCTACCGTCTTGATTCTTGCAGCTTTACCGATAGCTTCTCTGGGAGCGTGGGGCACTCCGCAATGCCATGTCCGAGCAACTTGCAAAATCTACACCGGAGATAAGAACATTCATCTTTGAAGTGGCCTTTCTTCCTACACACCCATCAGCCATCATTCCCATTGTATTGAGGACTGAACTTCCTCTTCCTCGGAATCTTGCCCTCTAGTTTCTTTTCATTCTTGACAGTTCTTCTTGACTTGTGTTCGGTCCACCCTTCTGTATCATCCTTCTTGCTCACAGTCTTAGAGTTTCTCATTGCAGCAAGTAAAGATATAACTTCTTCGCCGGAATATACTTTATTTGGGTTAAGGTCGTTGAGTTTCACCGTGCGCAACTGGGAGGAAGTCGGTGCGAGAACAGACACACTCGGCTGAGAGTGACACGTCCCACTTGCAACCGCATTTCCCTGTGCAGCCGGCGATTCCTTAACGACCTCGCTCCAACTGCAGTGTCGATACTTCAGGTTCTTGTCTTCGGCACTACTGTCTCTCTCTTTTTGCTTGTTGCCTTTCCCCAGCCATCCCCAGGCAAACTCCGTGTTCCCAAGAAAAGTGGCTCGTAAACTTAGCATGAGAGGTAGTATCCTTGACGGCCTCCTCCAAGAGTACATGACTTGCGGGTGATGAAGCTTCTCTGAGGCAACCCCTAGCCTGTGATGACACTGCTCTGAGGCAAGTATCTCCACTCCTTTGATATTCTCCAAACAGTTAGAGCAATTCTCCCTGAGTTCTGTTGTTGCAGGAGAATTTTTTTTTTTTTTAATTTTTAACTTTTTCTTGCTGGAGATCTCTTACCTGGAGTGCTCGGAAATTGCCTTCTGCTCCTGCCTCTAACTGTGTGCCCTACAAGGATATAACAGCGCCGGGTTAGTTGTTGTTAGTTGTTCTTCCATATCGGATATGACAAAAAAAAATTATGGGTTTAAATACAAAGTTTGGAGTTTTCATCTAATAGCTTAAGATTTTGGGTCAACAGTTTTGTATTTAAGCCCATCATGCTCTCGGTTGGGTCCGACGTTTCTCCCCAACAATGATCATAGTGGCGGCACCAATGTATTTGGTTGCGTAGTTTTATCATGACAGGTTGTCCCTCTCGGGCACGGACAGAATGGTAGTTTTATCATGACAGGTTGTCCCTCTCGGACCCGGACAGAATGGCCAACACAGATATGGTTTTCATTTCCTAATGGGTACAGAATTTATCTTCTTATTAATTCTTCTCATATCTAAATTTCAGGGCATTGGTTATTTGGGAGGAGATGGGGCTGATAGTGCCCACATAAAGAACTTAATTTCGTGGATAAACGATTTCACATCTAAATAGCAACACAGTTTGATAATAATTTGTTTAGAATCAGTACCGTATATCTGTGATCTCTCTTCCATGTCATTCACCTCAATTTTCATTTTTTCCCTGCAAGCTGCAGCATGTCTATTTTTTCTTTTGGCTAAGAAAAGTCCTCAATGACTACACCATTTCAGGCACGATACTTTACTAGGGTTTGCAGTGTACAATTAACTACTTTGCAATTATGTGTTAGCGTCTCCTGTGTCTAACTTGTACAGTTGTACCTATGTGTCTTATTTTTAATCTTGGAGTTAAATCTCTCTCTGTTTAATGCTTTAAATAACTACAATTATTCAAGATAGCTAGCTCATTTTTTGTTCTAATTACTTGATTTCTTGTCTAGCAGGCTGCTCCATTTTTCCATTTATCTGCATCCAGGCAACTGCAACTTTTAGAGACTACTTTTGAATGGTAACAGCCTCCATGGTAAAAAATGAGACCACTATTGTAATAAAATTCGTCATGTGTCTAAAATTTCAGACAAACTCAAGCAGCTGCTAAGCAGTTTCATCTTTGTACGAACTGAAACCCCATTGCTTTGCTTTAAGATTTACCATGCATCGCATCGCATGAGGGAACTGCTATCATAACCCCGTGCTACAAAGTACTAAGCAAGAACCTACATATTCGTACAGGGACTAGTAGTTTTGTGTAACTTTGTATTATCTCTCTATTGCAAGAGATCCATGACCAATTTAAAACCTTGTTTTAAGTTTTCTGGTGTTTATTGGAATAGTATGCAACATTAGGTCCATGTATGTTATAAGTTTAATGTTATATTATAAAGTTGTTTACGTCAACTATATATAGCTACTTGTTTTCAGTAAATGAGGCATTAAAGCATAGAGCTCTTAGGTCTAGTGTGCAATATGGCGTTTAAAATACTTTCTCTGGTAGTCGTCGTCAGTTTATTTCCCTGCTGGTACAATTTAAAATGGATATTGTTCAAGAGTCCATCTTTGAGTAAAAATAAATTTTTAAAAAAAAATTATGAATTAAATGCTCAGATTATGCTGTTTTTGTTCTGTACTTTGTTGTTTTTTGAGGAGAAAGGGCCTAAATCCATATTTTATTTTTGAGATTCCATATTTCAATGTGCTTAAGGAATTAGTGAAAAATATGGGTTCAAGCTTTAAATTCTAATTCTTGCAGTAAAAGGAAAAACGAATAGTTATTTCTCCAGGATTGATCATGAAGCAACTACACTAACGCTGACATGAATTTGTTATGGTTTTGAGATCGTTGTTTGTATATGGCAAAACATCTTAAAATCATGAAAAATCAGGTTTTTTTATCGGTTTGATATTGTAATATATCAGATTTTGGATATAAATTTTTGTTTGACTCAGGTTTCTGATTGGAATTTGTGTCGGATGTTGGATATTAATTTGAGTTGGATACAACTTGTTATTTGACTCTTTGGATTAAAGATTGATGGATGTTGCTGGGGAAGCCATCTGATTGATCATATAAAGTTTGTAGTTTGTTGTCGAAGGAAAGAACTTTTAATCCTACTAAATGTATATCTTTTATATGTTTTATGTATCTCTTTCCCAAGTAACCTATGGACAGAGTATGTCTTTCTACTAGCTATATATCTTTTATCTGTTTCGCTTCCCAAATAACCTGTGGATAGAATATTTCTTTCAACTCTTGGTGTCCGTTTTCTTCCAGTAATATTTGATGCAAATGTGTTATTGTTCCTGATTTGATTCTTCCCCATGCTATAAAGATAATATATTTAACAAGGTTTTAAGTATCGGCAGATGCCGCCACATAACACAAATATTATATCAGATTTTGAGCTATATGATGCATGATTTGTAATATACTATCGGTTTGATATTGTTGATGTTGCTGATACATTGCGCCCAATATTGCCGATTCCAATTTCATAACTTATTGGTTGATAAAGATATTGATATTGACTATGTTAGTTTAAACCTTGATATTTACCTATTTGATTTTATCCTTGGAGGAGACTCCTGGTAATGGCCATTTAATTTTCTTTATAGGATATGCATGTTGGGAGTTAAACAAGAAAGTGAGTTGATGCACATTGATTTTAAGGAACTTTTCATTGTAAAATCATTTACATGTTTGCATGGTACATGAGCGCTGGCAAGTTTCTAGTTATAGGCCTTGATGTAGCAAATTCTCAGTGGGCAAAGTATAGAACCACATTCAGGACTCTCTTTTATGTCTGTAATACTAGAAATCTCATCCAACATGACATATTAATCTGACTGACACTTATATTCTGTTACGTCCCAAACTACACTCATAAGAGTTTTGGTGATCTATCCCATTTTTAGATGTGGCATTACCGGGGAGAACCCAAAACAGGTACATGAGGTTTTTTTTAATAATAAAGAACTATGAAATCATAGTGCACAACAGGAAAGAAATTATATTATTACAATCCAAAATATTATATTGAATTATCCAAAATAATTCTGAAAAGATTACAATACAGATGTTTATTAGGGATGTTGTCCACAATAGAGTATATTACAACAGAGAAGGGCAACTTTTGAACAACAAGGATACAAGTTAAAATTGAATGCATTGATTACAAAATAGGAGATGATTACATCGGAAAGGGGAGTTTTCCACAATCTGCTGGGGTTCTGCTTACTCCTTGAAGGAAGAATCTTTAGTTGGCAGGTCCTCTCCAAATTTCTAACCCTGGGCTTGTGAAGGTAACCCAGATGCAGACCCACCTGACAAAAAATGAATCGAGCACATGATAGATATCAACAGTAGTAGGAATAAAAGAAAAAGTATAGCATTTATAAAAGCTGGAAATCCATGAATCAAAGAAAATATATGTTTGCAGTGGAAAACATTATGCTGTAATGAATAGAATGATACAATAAATAATCATTTATTCCTATGCAAGATTAGTACACATGTCCGTGCAGTGCAAGAGGCATACCAGTGATACGATGTATATATATGATATAAGCAAGGTAGTTATCAAGCAAGTAACATGTTATGAATTTATTGACATATTATGTAATGATTAGTGAAGTTAAGTATAACCATTATCATCAATTCTGAGGGGTTAAGAATTATCAACTAAATCATTAGTTAAGTAGGGCACTTAAAATAACGAAACAATAAACCATGCAGTTAGGTGGTAAAGTTGACCTATAGCTAATTCTTAACAAGAACAGTGAACAATTTTGGCTCTTATATGAGGGCTGGCGAGGAGAGTAGAATAGCAATGAAAAGGTCTAGTGACGTAGAATTGTTGGTGGATATGAGATAAGTTGGCGAAAATAAGGCAAGTTGATGGAGTTGATAGAGATTAGTTGGGTTGGCGAAGTTGAGTAGTCTTAATAGAATTGGAAGAGACTAGTAGTGTCAGCAAAAATGAGTAGTGTTGGCGGGATAAGTAATATTGGCAGAAATTAGTAGTGTTGGCTAGACATTGAGACACAACAGCATAAATATGCACGTACTTATGTATGTGATATATATAATGTGCATAAAAACTCATAATCATTAAGACATGTTTGCTTTGCATTAGAAGGAAAGAAAAAACTCTTAATGATTTAAATATACATTCTAATTAAATTACTATATTAAAGAGATGAATCAATCAGATGGACTAATAGCTTGAGTAAAATATTTGAAATCGCCATCTCTGCAAGATATTTGTGATTTATTAGCATAATATTCTTTTTAAGATAGGAGAATTTTTTATGTTTTTAGGCATTGTATGACTTCATAGTGCTCAATAAACGATATTTATGACTTTTGAAAGTGGACATGCCACCAAACACGATCTTTATGACTTTTTGCATCCAACACGTGAGTTTTTTAGGTTGTTAAATTCCGATACAGTTTCGTCATGTTTGGTACATATCGGCAAGTGTTATGCAAGTTCAGGTGTCGGATACTAGTCCGATATGGATATGGCACTCACTTTGAAGTGTTCATACTTCATAGATGGAATTTGCACCTATGCTAAAGCACTAACTGGAATCACATTCGCCTCCTGGTAGAGGTGTAAAGTCATTTTTATTGGTGTCTGCATCTGAATCCAATTACAAGAATGATATGGTAAATATGCTTGAATCCATTAGTGGGCCTTCTGCATGTTATCTGAATCCTAATACGAGATGAATATCACTAGAATTTGGCAATTACCCAGCAAGATCACCTAGAGTACTTGCATAAGCCAAATATTCATTATCTGAATATCCAAGAATGTTCTTTTCGGTACCAAATCTTTTATTAAAGTAATGGTTGTCAAATATTTTTGCTGGATATCATAATATTAAAGCTAAAATTAACTCTGTAGCATGTCTAATATATATCTGGATATACATCCATATGAAAAAAATAAGTAAGATATAGAGGAATATTGTTGGAGGATATGTCTTGCAGAGAGAACACTCTGTTGACAATCATGTATGTTTTATGATTTAAAATTATATCCACCTGATACATGTGAAGATCTCAGTCCCTCTAAACTGATTCAAGTATGGGTGGTTACTGATGATCAAGATATTTATTGTCCACATGTTGTATAATCAGTAATCTTTACTGACATTTTTTGCCTGAGTGCTTATTTGAAGTCTCCTTTGCAAAAGGCTTATCATCAAACTGCAGAATTTTCTTTCAGAATCAAGTGATGAGAGTGTTACTATCTATAAGCATCTACAAACACATTCGAGTATTTATTGAGTTGTTGGTTAAGTTTGTGAACCCACAAATCAAGTAGGTGACACGGGACTATAGTTAGGATCTAACCAGGAAGCCTCCGATAGCTCTTTATAGTCTGTGTAATGATATGATCAAGAAAAAGTGAGCAAGAACATGAAAATAGCTTTCACCATATGCCCACTATCTACTTTCTAGATCCATACAGAGAAATAGGGAGATGAGGTCTTTCATTCTCCTGCAATCCTTGAATTTTTCATATTCTTGTATCAGTTCAGGTAGATTGGAGGAAGCAATTTTCAAGCATTAGCAATGTGTGTTATGTATGGATTACATTAATTCATAGTGTCTATTTAGGTTAAGGCATTTGTTACAGCTAATCAAATATGGTAAGTTGATTTTTGTTTGCACAACCAGGATATGATATCTTCAGAGAAAGATCCGAAGTTATTGAAAATATCTCGTTAGAAATAAAAATAATTGATTTATAATAAATCTATGAATGTGAGGTACATATGGGCTTATTCCAGCTAAAACT
Organism: Dracaena cambodiana; assembly: GCA_036321105.1. Lineage (NCBI taxonomy): Eukaryota > Viridiplantae > Streptophyta > Magnoliopsida > Asparagales > Asparagaceae > Dracaena > Dracaena cambodiana. The sequence goes on from JAYEPQ010000009.1 coordinate 16,295,645, forward strand.
GTGATTATGATTCAAGGATATATGGAATCATCTGACTTCTACTGAAGGCAATGTCATATTCATTAAGTATGATGCTTTAGAGAAGTTTACATTTATGCAGCTCGATTAGTTAATATCTTAACTCGAATTGATATTGTTCTCTAATTATTCTCTAGACCCACATCCTGTTTTTCTTTTTTCTTTTTCTTTTTTTTTATAGAATGGATTGAAGTTCTGTAACAGTAACTCACACTCATATATTGAAGTCTTCCATTGCATCTCACAAATGAATAAATCCTCAGTTCTCGACTCATATCTTTGTTTCCTTTTCCATTTTCTGCACGTGCGAGTGTATATCAGAAGTGAGACCTTTACATATGCCATCGCGTCACTGACGAAATGCGCTGCCAATCTTAAATATCTGGAGATTGATGAGGAAAGAAGGTTGATGATGTTCATTCAGTCTGGAGATGATGAAGGATTTGGATGATGATGTTGATATTCATATCTTCAAGGCATGCTATTTTTTTTGAACATATAATATATGATGATGATATAGTGCTTCTGTTCTTATCTTTTAGGCATGTTATTTATATGAACATATCGAATAGATGATGATGATGATGATACAGCATATATACACTCACGTGTTGCGCGCACACACTTTTGATGCTCAGAGGCATGGGAATGTCAGCATCAACATTAAAGATCAACTAAGGTTTATCCTAGAATTTGAGGTTGCTATGAGGGACATCTCCATGGCTATATTAAAGCACTTTCATGCCTTGGAAGCATGGGAATGTGCATACTTAATGGCTATATATAGTAAATAGCATGTGTTATAAGATTGTCATAATATTTGACTGCTAATTAAATAACTTTCAGGTTTCTCCACCACTATTCTTACGCACAAGCCAAATTTGGAGAACTAACAAAACCCTGTCCTGTCGACGTATGTGTATGTTTGAGTTAGAACGCGTGTCTGCATGCATGCTAGCATGGGAAGCTAGTTAGGCTTAGCCGGACACTATAGCTATGTCATATGTACTAGATGTAGCTTAGATGTGTAATCCGTGATGTATATATATTGTGAATATTGTGAATTTCAGATTCTGATACAAAGATGTCCGGCATGTCGATAACCTGCCACAATACCCCAAAATGGAAATTCAGCTAAGATGTTGGTTTCTGTCAACTTCAGATTCTATCATTTATATGTTTTTTTAACATGTAATATATGATGACGATAGAGTGCTTGTACATCTTTTAGGCATGTTATTTATATGAACAAATTGAACAGATAATGATGATAGAGCATACACACTCACGTGACGTGCACACGCACACACAATTAAGGCTCGGAGCATGGGATTGTCAGCATAAACATTAAAGATCCACAAAACTTTATTGCAGAATTTTGATGTTGCTATAAGGGCCACCTCTATGTCTATGTTAAAGCACTTTCATGCCTTAGAAGCATGGGAATGTGCATACACTTAATGGCTACATATAGTAAACAAACATGTGTTATCAGATTGTCATAATATTTGACCATTAATTAAATAACTTTCAAGTTTCTCCATCACTATCCTTGTGTGCTAGCCAAATTTGGAGAACTAACAAAACCCTATTGATGTATGGGTGTGCTTCAGTTAGAACACATGTTTGCAGGCGTGCCAGCAAGGAAAGCTGAATAGGCTTAGGGGACACTATGGATATGTCATCTGTGCTAGATGCAGCTTAGATGCATAATCTGTGACGTATTTATGTTGTGAATTTCAGATTCTGTGTAACTCAGTGAAAAAAAGAAGAAGAATAGAAAAAAAAAGAAAAAAAAAACAGAGAGGAAAGAACAAAAAAAAGGAAAAAAAGAAGAAAGAAATAAAGAAAGAAAAAAAATAAATAGAAAAGAGAAGTAGAGAGTGAGTGAAGAAGGGGATCCAAATTTGTTAGCAATAGTGATCGTTCAAAATTTTGAGTCTTCTACAAAAGGCAAGTGCTTTATTCTTATTTTATAAATTTTCTATATTATTGCTTTATATAGGAACTCAATATTTTTTTAATATTTATGTTATAATAGTGAAACTGCTCTTTTCTTTTGATTTATTTTATTATATAATACAATTTAATTTGAAGGAAAAATTAATTAAAATATTTTAAAATTTTCTTCTGTAATTTCATTTATCAAATAGTCTCTAGGGAAAACTGATTTTAGTGATTGGTATGTAAATTTATTCTCTAGCATATTATTTGTTAATTAAGAATGTTTTAAGATTTTGGATTTTAAATAATAATAGAACAGAACACTATTAATTCATCTTTTATGTTCAGTGGCATGAACAGAGAGGAGGAAAAAAAAAACTGAAAAAAATCAAAAAAAATGAGAAGAATATAATGAGGTAGATTATAAATTCATGATTCTATATATGGATGCAATATGAGATTAAACTTATAGGCATGTTAATTATTTCCAGTATACTTTGTGCATGTTAGTTATGTTTATATAGATCAAATGATGTGTTTATGTCTAATCAACTATTGTTTTAATATCCATCTTACTGCTACATGAAAATTACATTAGAATGTGGATTTCTAGTTTACTAGGTTAGGATAATTAAGAAGAAAGGTGGAGTTTATTATACTATAATATATTCTTGTAAAGTGTATCTTATTTGGACTAAGAGATTCCTATTGAACTACATTCTCTTTTAGGAAATTTTATCTTATTTTTCTTTTATTTTTACTGTAACCACATAACTTAATATTTGGGAACAAAGAATTTAATGAGTGAATTCTTAACATAGCGAAACAATTATAAAATAGAGATTTCTCACTTATACAAATTGCTGGAAACAAGTACTCATAATTTAAAGAAACAATAATAAGTATTTGGATTTATGCCAATTATATTTGTTAGCATCAAATGTTAGTTATTTTTAGTTCTCTAGTGCAATTTTTTTTAGTTCTCTAGTTCTAGTTCACATTAGTTTTAGTTCACATTATATAGTGCCAATTATTTTTCTAGTTCACATTAAGAAATTTTGAAGAATTCCTACATGAAATATGAATCCAATCCAACATTTTTTTTTAATGTCATTAAGAAGTACGGTACTTGCATGTAAGTAAAAGGGTTAGAAATTTTAACGCCCTATTTTACTCCTTATAATATCCTTGTGTTTATTTATAAATTAGTTGTATATTTATTTTTTAAAGTATATTATCCAAATAGTTAATAAGGTAGTATTGAAAACATTGTTATTCAACAAATCTTATATTTATCTATCTTAAAATTTATGTTCAACCTAAATAATAGAAAGTTAATAATAACAAATTTAAATAGTTTGGATTCAATTAGTTTTTAATTTTATCCTATCTAACTTTATCTTAAAAAAATTTAAAAAAACTGAACAACACTAAAAGAAAGAAAAAGAAATAAAAACCAAAATTTTCCTCTTTGTACTGTATCATCACAGAAAAAGGGTGAATGAAATAAAATTAATAAAATAATAATTTAAATAAGGCACCATAAAGAAAAAAAAAAGAAAACAATTTGGAATGTTGAGTATGTATAAGTTGTTCTTTAAAATATATAAGAATATTTGTATGAGGAGTTGCTTACCAAATTTTCTTTAGACACATCTATATTTTTACCGTGAATAATCTAACAAAAGTAATTTAGTTACACTATTAGAAGAATTAATATCAAAGTTTTCTACTGTCTAACAATAATCAATTATGTACAAACTAATTTTACTTTATTTCATTAACAATAAGTTAAAAATTTACATCCCAGATGCATGTCACCTTTCTTAATATCTCTTAATAGAATCATGGATAAAGTTTTAGAGTCCTCCAACAATTTGTATTTCATTTATTAATATTAATTATTTATTAGGTCACTAAATCAAAATTATATTCAACCTTCAGGCATGATGCATGATTCGTTTACAGCTTATACTAAAATAATAATATAGTCAATAATAAAGTTTTGTAAGATACTTTATTTTTAGCCTTTTTTTTATTGAACATGTAATCGCCCATAAGGTTGGGTTTCTATTATGGACAATTAATGATGAGCTCAATATAGATTTTACTAGAGAGTGTGCTTTGTTATGAATCCTGGAACATGATTTTTATTTTTAAAAGTTATATCCTCAGTCTTACTGTTAATGTTATTGTCTTCAAAATACTTTATTCAAAATAGATTCATTTTAATGCAAATAAATCGGTTTCTTTTCAGAAGAAATACTTAGTATGTAAAGTAGTGGGTGATACAATTATTTATGCAAAACAACAAGTTCTTTTGATCTATTATGCCCCCTTCGTTGTAATATTTCTTTGAAATAAGATTTTACCATACCACAATAAGCATTCCTTACATGGTAATTGATTAGTTAACTAGCTAACTACTGTAACATATCAAAATTTATCTTTTATCATATATCCTAAAGAATAAAATTATAAAATAAATTCATGGAGTTATGGGGGAGCTCGAAGAAGGACTGTACACATGTTTTAAGAGTTTTACATTCTTGAGGTTATACAACCGAACTTATGAACTTAACCATGGGGTTCTGGGTGATTACTGGATCACTATTTTTATATAGGGCTGCGCGCTTGGAGTTTAGGCTCATCAGAGTTTATGTTCATTAGTACTTAGTGGTACGTTCGGGGGTAATACAAGGAATCATGGCCGTGGTCCCAGATATGCACGGGATACTTATAAAACATGTGGTGCACTACTTCTGATAGTTCTAAATAAATTAACCAAAAACAATATTATATGATGTCATATTTTATATGCATATTCATTTTGTTATATATATCTCTGCTACAAGGTTATTCATGACATATGTATACAGATGTACTCTTGACCATTATCATTCTCAAGACAAATGCAAATTAAATTATGTTCACTTCTTCCTATTGATTTATATTTTATATACATTCATAATTTTATAGTTTCATATAAATTTTACCGTCATGTTAAATTCCAACACCACTCAAAATATTTTTTCACTATTACTAGTTGATTTATTATTATTTTTAGATAAATATAATTTAAATCAATGTTTCACATTCTTTTCAACAGTTAGTTTAAAATTCTGATACTATCATGATTTTATAATTTTCTTCAGTTTTATATTTTATTTATATATACACATAGCGTGTCTGTGTATTATTATTTCTCCTCTTGTAGTACTTGTTAGGTTGTTCTAACAACTCTGGTTTGGCACGTCCAAATACTGATTTATAGATGAATGAGGAGGAAAACCCACCACAGCTATAATCATATTTCGAGGAGTTACAGATTTTCAATAAGTGTATTTGCTGTTTGAGGGACTCAATAGAGATTCTTCTAGTTTGTTTTATGTTTCTTTTAGAAACTTCATTATTCATTTTCCTTTTGTTTACTTAAACTTTTTAATGATGTAACAAAACTTTTTTGGCTCTCCTATAAACTTATTGATCCTTACTTATGAAAGAAACTTATTGTTTTAAATTTATATTTTTATCTTATGGTATATGAGTATGTATTTGTGGCAGTTGTATATATGTATTCATGTGTTTTAGGCTTGGCGTATTCATTTATAATACGTTGCCGAATACTACCCGTATCTTGGGATGCAGATATATTGATAACCTGCCATAATACCCTGAAACGAAAATTCGGCTATGGTGTTAGTTTTTGTCAACTTTGCATTCTATCACTTATATGTTTTTTTTTCTAAGATGTAATATATGATGATCGTGTAGTGCTTCTCTTCTTATCGTTTAGGCATGATATTTATATATGAACACCTAAAAGGATGATAATGATACAGCATACACAATCTCACATGATGTGTGCACACACACAACTAAGGCTTAGAGGTGTGTGAATGTCAACATTAGCATTAAAGATCAACAAAGCTTAATCCCAAAATTTTGAGGCTGCTATAAGGCCCATCTCCATGGTTATGTTTAGGCACTGTCATGCCCTAGAAGCATCGAAATGTGCATACACTTGAGGGTTTTTTTAGTTTGCAAAATTTGGCTAGCTTGTAAAAATAGTGACGGAGAAACCTGAAAGTTACTTACATATGGGTGTGCTTGAGCCAAAACGCGTATCTGCACGTGTGCCAGCAAGGGAAATTGGTTAGGCTTAGACAGACATTATATCATTGTCACCTGTACTAGATTCAGTTTTGACGCGTAATCCGTGGCGTATGTATATTGTCAATTTTGGATGCTGGTAGCTTATTAATGGGCCATCCTACTAGTGGTCCAAGAATTCTTATTGTTCTTTTATTACCTCTTTAACGGAGTGTGGAGGGTTATATCCTGCCATTTATTGTCAAAAAATTTTGGATGCTGGTATTAAGATGTCCAGCATACCCATAACCTGCCACAATACCCTGAAATAGAAATTCGGCTATAGTGTTAATTTATGTCAACTTCGGATTCAATCACTTACATGTTTTTTTAGTGTAATATATGTTGACGCTATAGTGCTTCTATTCTCTCTCTTAGGCATGGTACTTACATGAACATACTGTACAGGTGATGATGATGATACAGCATAGACACTCTCATGTGATACACGTACACACACAACTAAGGCTAAGAGGCATGGGAATGTCAACATCAACATTAAAGATCAAAAAAGCTTTTTCGCAGAATTTTGAGGTTGCTATATTTGCCATCCCATGGCTATGTTAAAACACTTTCATGCCCAAGAAGCATGGGAATGTGCATACACTTAATGGCTATATATAATAAACAACATGTGTTGTAAGATTGTCATAATATTTGACTACTAGTTAAATATCTTTCAGGTTTCTCCATCATTATTCTTAGGTACTTAACCAAATTTGGCAAACTACCAAAACCACATATGAGCGTGCTCGAGTTAGAACGCATATCTGCACGCGTGCAAACAAGGGAAGCTGGTTATGCTTAGGGAGACACTATAGCTATGTCACCTGTACTGGATGTAGCTTAGATGCATAATCCATGAGGTATGTGTGTGATGAATTTCAAATTCTGATGCTAAGATGTCCAGCTTGCCAATAACCTGCTACAATACCCTGAAATGGAAATTTGGCTATGGTGTTTGTTTCTATCAACTTCGGCTTCTATCACTAATATGTTTTGTTAAACATGTATATGATGATAATATAGTGCTTCTGTTCTTACCTTTTAGGCATGTTGTTTATATGAACAAATTACAAATAATGATGATACAGCATACACACTCACGTGATGCACGCACAAACACGACTAAGGCTCAGAGGCATGAGAATGTCAGCATCAACATTAAAGATCAAAAAAGTTTTACCCCAGAATTTTGAGGTTACTAATAGGGTCATCTCCATGGTTATGTTAAAGCACTTTCATGCCCTAGAAGCTTGGGAATGGGCATAGACTTGATGGTTATATATGGTAAACAACATGTGTTATCACTTTGTCATAATATTTGACTATTAATTAGATAACTTTCAGGTTTCTCCATCACCATTCTTATGAGCTAGCCAAATTTGGCGAACCAATAAAACCCTATTGACATATGGGTGTGATCGAGTTAGAACGCATATCTGCACACGTGCTAGCAAGTGAAGCTTTTTAGGCTTTTAGGCGGACACCATAGCCATGTCACATGTATTAGATGCAGCTTAGATGCATACTCCGTGGCATATGTATGTTATTAATTTAAGATCCTGATACTAGAATATCCAGCATGTTGATAACCTGCCATAGTACGCTCAAATGGAAATTCAACTATGGTTTTGGTTTATGTGGACTTCGGATTTTATCACTTATGTGTTTTTTTAACATGTAACATATGATGATGATGATATAGTGCTTCTATTCTTATTTTTTAAGCATGTTATTTATATGAATAGATGATGATGCAACATACACACTCTGACGTGATGCGCGCACACACGCAACCAAGGCTTGAAGGCATGGGAATGTCAAACATCAACAACAATGATCAAAAAAACTTTGTCCCAGAATTTGTAGTTTGCTATAAGGGTCATCTAAATGGTTATATTAAACCATTTTCATGCCCCAGAAGCATGGGAATGAGCATACCCTCAATGGCATACATAGGTGTTAATCGGGCCGGGCGGCCCCAGCTCGGCTCGGGCCGGGCTGAGGCCGGCCGTGCCGGCGGCACGTTTTGGCCCGGCGTGCCGGGCCGTGCCTGGCACGTGCCCGGCACGCCGGCAAAATTTTTTTTTTTTTTTTAAAATTTAGCCGTTGGGGTGTTTAGGGGGGTTTTTTGCAATTTTTTTTGCAAATAGCCCCCCAACGGCTATATAGCCGTTGGGGGTTTCTTGCAAAAAAAAATTGCAGATTTCTCCCTTAACAGTCAAAATAGCCGTTGGGGGGGGGGGTTTGGAATTTTTTTTTGCAAATTAAAACCTTTTCTTTCTCTATAAATACCTCAATATCTTTTCTATTACCATTCATCATTCTTATACACTAAATTCATTCTAAAAAATCTCCTAAAATCTTTAATTCTCAAGAAGTCTCAAGCAAAACAAGTAGCAAGTTTCAATCAAGTGATCAAGAAGTCTCAAGCAAGCAAGTCTCCCAAACAAGATCCAAGCAAGTTTTCTCATTGAAGCAAGGTTTTTTTCGCTATTTCGGTTTCCAGCTTCATCTCTCTAACTAGATATTTCACTCTCTCTCTCAAATAGCTCAGCGGTTAACAGGTATTTATAATTTAAAGTTTTTTTGAGAATTTTAATTTGTTTTTTTAGGGATTTTATTAAAATGGATCCACACTCGTCTGGCGTTTCTTGCTCTCAAGCCACGGGTTCTTTTATTCCATTTTTAACTGATGAAGAATATCAAAATTTATATCAACCCTTAGAACAACCTCCTCAAGTACCATTTTATGTATCTCAGGAAGAAACAACTAATACAACCATACCCGAAATACAAACTACCGCATCTACTAGGGCTGTTAGATCGGACATATGGAAACATTTTGAAAAAATAATAGAAAACAATGTTAGGAAAGCTAAGTGTAAACACTGTCATAAAATTTATTCGTTTCATATAGGTAGCGGAACGGGTCATCTTAAAAGACACGTAGAAAAAAATCACCCACCAAATGTACCACATCAAAAACAAATAAGCACATTTGGTGGATCATTATGTATACGTAAATATGATACAATTAAAACAAGAGAATATTTAGCAAGATTTATAATACATGACGAACAATCATTTACTTTTTTGGAAAATCGCAAATTTGAAAGATTTTGTAAATTAGCATTTACCGACGAATTTAAAAAAGTCCCACATTCAATATCTACATCCGACATGTTCAAACTATATAAAGAGCAGAGGGACACTTTAATAGTTTTTTTACTTCTTTAATTTTTAGAGTTGCTATAACTGCAGATTGTTGGGAAGCTAAAAATATGACTCATTATTTACGCGTGACGGCACACTATATAGATCAAGAATGGTGCATACAGAAAAGAATAATAGGGTTTAGGGTATTTGAATTTCCTCACAATGCACATAATTTATCACAAACCATGCTAAGTGTTTTTTCAGCTTTTGGAATAGACAATAAAATATTTACCATTTCTTTGGATAATTCTTCTGAAAATACGGCCGCAATTAGAATTCTTAAAAATTATACAAAACCAATTCTAAATGGAAAATTATTCCACGTTAGGTGTATTTGCCACATACTAAATTTATGCGTTCAAGATGGATTAAAAATAATAAATGATTCACTAATGAATCTTAGGTATACATTACTTTTTATTAAAGATAGTGGGCCAAGAAGACAAGCATTTAAACAAATATGTAAAAATATGAAAATATCACCTAGAATTGTACCTATAGATGTTAGAACAAGATGGAATTCTACATATAAAATGTTAAACATAGCTATTCAGTATAAAAATGTACTAAATACTTTTAATGAAATGGAGTCACCAATGTATAGTTTAGATAATAATGAATGACACTAGTTGCATTGCATTTATAAGTTTTTAGGCAAATTTGAAGATGCATCTAGAGCACTGTCAGGAACTTATTACCCAACTACACACATTGCATTATATTATCTAACCGAAATTACTTCGGTTTTTAATGAATGTAAAAATCACTCTATACTTGAAAGTATTGTTCAACCTATGGAAATTAAATTTAATAAATATTTTAAAGATTTTCCATACTTATTATATTTTGCAACTGTTATGGATCCCCGTTGCAAGTTAGATGGACTTGGAATATTAATAGATTTATTTTATACAAATATGTCTTATGAAAATAATGTGAGGGATTTACTTAATGATATTAAAACATGTTTAGATATTATGTATAAAACTTATGAAGATATGTATGGTGTGCCAACACAAACTACAAAAGAACCATCTACTAGGGAAATTCGTAATCCAATAATATCATCTCTATTTCACAGAAAAAAACCAAGACAAACTAGTACATATTTTAATGAATTACATTATTATTTAGAGAGAGCTAACTATGAAGATAACGCATCTTCTGAAAAGTATGAATCCTTTGATATTTTGGCATGGTGAAAATCACAGGAAAAAATATATCCCGTGCTTTCCAACATGGCCCGTGATATACTGACTCTTTCAGTGTCTACTGTAGCATCGGAGTCTGCCTTTAGCGCAGGTGGTAGAGTGCTCACGGACTTGAGAACCTCAATGGCGTCGGACATATTGGAGATGTGTGTCTGTTTGAAGGATTGGTACGACGCAGAAGACAGGGAACAAGACTTGACTAATGAAGATGTACTAGAGACCTTAGGCTTACCAGAAGAAAATGAAGTTTGATTAAAAATATTTAAATTTGTAAGGATATTCATGTATTTTCAATTTTTTTTTTAATTTTTAACTTATAAATCTCTTAGAAAATATATTAAGAACAAGTTAATGGTGACGGCTAGGGTCTTCTCCCTTCTCTTCGGACTTTGTATAATTTCTAAAGAGATTTATAGAGTAATTATATAAATGTAATGAGATTATATATAATATAACATTTGTTTTTATCAAATTTTTTTTTTTTTTTTTTTTTTTTGTTTTGAAAAAAAACCGGGCCGGCCCGGGCACGGCACGAGCCTGCCGTGCCGTGCCGGCGGGCCGAGGCCTGGGCATACTTGCCGTGCCGATGGCACGGCACGTCCGTGCTGGCGGCGGGCCGTGCCTAGGCCGGGCCGGGCACGGCCCGATTAACAGGTCTATACATAGTAAGCAATTTCTGTTATCAGATTGTCGTAATATTTTACTATTAATTAAATAACTTTCAGGTTTCTCCATCACTATTTGTACGAGCTTGCCAAATTTGTAATGATATATGGATGTGCTGTAGCTAGGACGTGTGTCTACATGCGTGTCAGCAAGGGAAGCTGGTTAGGCTTAGGCAGACAATATAGTCATGTCATCTGTACTAGATGCAGCTGAGATGTGTAATCCATGACGTGTGTGTGTATATATATATTTTGCCAATTTCGGATTTTGATAATAAGATAACCAACATGATAATAACCCTAACAAGCTGGGAGATAAGAGAGGTGGGCCGACTATCCTCTCCAGTCTGTTCCCATGCACGTGACATCTATGTAGTGAACATGAGTGTAAGGGGGTGAATGTAAGGGGGTTGGGTCTGGGCCCCGACTAGAGACCCTTCGACACTTAAGTCAGCTCCTGTGTGAAGTAGAGCAAGTTACATACAGTAAAATAAATTGCCTAAAATGTGAGAGAGAGAGTATGAAGTTAGATTATACTATTGACCTATTTATAGAAAAATAAAAAGATAATTTGGTCATTTATAGCATAACCCATACTCTTGGATGGGGATCCAGGTAGGATTAAGCATGAGAGAATTTATATGGGCCTCGTACTGATAGTGAGCTTCTTATTGGGCATGACTAATAACTTATTTATTAATTATGTTTTTTGCACAATAGCAGGCTGGGTTAGAACCAGTTTGAGTTAGTTTTGAGCATTGGTAAGCTCAGAAATTTCTTGCAGCAACATAAGCCTCCAAATATTTTTTTTAATTTTTTTTGTGGCAATGTAAATTGCATTGGAAAATTTAGACAAGAGTGCAAGAATGCACAATTGCCATAACAATCTGGCTGTGTTTTTCTATAAGTATTTCAGCCACTGTTATTGAATAATGGAATCGCGATTATGCAATCATCGCATGCTTCTTGCATTTACACGATGTTGCGTTGTCGACGATGACCGTTGTCGAGTTAGTGACTTCTGTTGTGTCAGCGTCATATATACTCTTCCTACGTTTCTTTCTGGTTCCTTGGACAATAAAGGAATAAGTAGTAAAATTGGTACTTAATAAAGGAATAATAAGTAGCATCAATGCGCGTTGTTGAGTCCTCGATGAGGATTTATAGGAATTCTGATATGTACCCTTTTATTACAGGAATTTAATTATCAAGTTTCATTTTTGTACTTACTCCAGATTTAAGAAAATTTTCAAACTTCTTCAGAATTGTTGTTGCACTCCTTTACTTCAATGTTACATGCGATTGAGATTATTGGTAGGCTCCCCACTGATACCCAAAATTTCTCAAAGTTCCATTCTATATTTATTCCAATGTTTAGGATTTTTTTTAAAGAATTTTTAAGAATTATTTGAGATGCTGTCACATTCATAACAAAGAGACAAGTGTGCTGCTGCTGTTGTACATGTGCGCATAATAAAGTAAAAAAGTACGTAAAAAGAATTTTTACTACTGCTCCTCTACCGCAAGCTCATGTGACAAGCGCGTGATCAAGAGGCAAGTGATAAGAGCGCACTTGCATGTTATCCTTTTGCATGCATGGGAGGGGTGGTTGCACCCGTTCTTATTGCCACTCACGTGTTAGTCACATGGCTAACATATAAGGATGGGTGGCAGCAGAACCCCCCCTCTCTCTCTCTCTCTCTTCCTAAGAACAAGAGGAAAAGGGAGGGACAACAATCTCTTCCAACTTGTTAGTCATGCACTTTGCATGTAAGTAACGAGTAAGGAGGATAATAGATGTATTTTTCTTTTAAGATAAACGTTGGGTAAAGTTTCTCTGTGTTTTATTAATGAGAAATAATATAACGTTCATAGATCAATTTCTGACTCTCTATATATAAAATTTTAAATTTAAAATGAAAATTTTATTTTTCTAATTCAAAATTTTGTATAGAAAGGACTAAAATTTGGACCGTGAACATGTCTATTACCATTCCTAACTCAATTACACTCCTTTCTTCTTCCCTTAATATAAAACGGGAAAGAGTGAGGCAAAAGTCTCTTCCTACTCATAAGTCAAGCGTGTTGCACGTGATTTACAAGGGGCAGCCTCCTTCATTATCCTCCTTCATTATCTCTTTCTGACAATTTTTCTTTGGGGAGATGAGTTTGACTTGGTCCCCTGGTTAAGAGAGTATTTTTTTTTTTTTTCCGTTTGAGCTCTTTAAAGTTTTTGTTTGGGCTCTATTCTAGCTGACAAAGACGTAATTGGGGCTAGGTTACACAGGATCAACTTTGCATTACTAATTTTAAAACTAGGAAGAGTTTTACAACATGTAACATCTCCATTCGTAGGTCTCTCCAGGGAGAACTCTTGTCTATACTTCTACACAAAAACCCATTGTCCTGGGTTTGTTTCCGCCCTCGGAAATAGACAGACAACGATTTAACTTCATAGAGTCATTACTTTTGAACCAGAGGCATTACTGGAGATGTGACCTATCAAAATGTAGATCTCTCTGAGGTGAATCCTCTAAGCTTAACTTTCTTCAACAAAGTATATGTAGCTTTTAAACCAAGTTGAGTCACAGGACAAAGAACCTGTCAAAATGTAGATACTCTTCATCCAAAATATGATGACTTCATGGCTTTAGGTTGATTGATCTTTAACCTGTGATTATAAATTCATTTTTTCTTGTGATGATCTATCACAAAAAATTCCCGATACCATTGATGTCAAAATGTTCTTGAGGCGGGCAGGTATTTTATTTTATATATTCTCTTTAATCCTTATGTTATAGTGGTTCATCAACTTTGTAAGTAAAGAAAAATGGATTATCTTCCTTGTGAGCACCCAACACGACTATCACTCTTTATGAGAGTTAAAATTGCGTTTTCCTTTGGTGAGGGTAATAGAAAGCTAAGTAAATAGGTAAGTCTGGAAGTCGTGTGTGATAATGACGAAGAGTTTTAGGATCGACCATAGTCGATAAGTGGTAGCATCTTACAGATTTGTTTGTTTTAGTTTATTTGCAAGCAATTTTGTGTTTGCTCGACTTGAGCCAAGCCATAACTTGGGAGCTAGCATTGTTCCGGTTCAATTGGATATCCTGCGGACAAACAAATTTTACCTTAATGACAGGATTTTGACTAAGTATCTATTTCACATGATAACGAAGAACTTGTAGGTATGTAAATCTTTGACTTCTTTAACTGTAGCTTGACGTGTAGATAGGTTATAGCACTTGTTGTGTAGCCGAATTTATGTGCTTGGCGCGCTAGCCAAATCTTGGTGCCCAATGATAAGTTGCGTGACGTAATTCTTGGTCGCATGCACAAAAAATTTAATTCTCAAGCATATGTAGCTTAATTCTTGTCATGCATATATATAATACTCCTCTCAAGAGTGCACATACTGTACGCCCTTGAGCACTCACGATGCTCCTCTTGGGAGTGCGCAAAGCACGAGCTTCTTGAAAGTTGGAAACTTGGAATAAGTGCAAATATCTCGGATCGTGAGTATAAGACTTATCGGCACGAGAGCCTAGAAAGTAGCATTTGCCTTGGACTTTGAGAGATTATAAAGTGGGTGTTCGCACTAGACTTGAGGGCTTTGTGAGTGTGGCATAAGGCCATACTCTCATGAGTCTGTAAAATGTGTGTCTAGTTTAAACTCGGGAATTTTTGTGGGCATAGGCCTTAGGAGCTAGCGCAACGTCTTTGACTAGTACATATGTAAAATGGGCATCTGTCTTAGTCTCAAAAATATTTGGAGTGCATGCAAGGCCACATGCTCGTGAGTCTTGTAAAATGAACATTTGCCTTAGACTTGGGAGTCTTGCTTGTTGTATAACAAAAGCTTGAGTTGCTTGGTGAATAGCTATGGCTTGAGTTGCTTGGGTTGTAACCAGGCTTGAGTTGCTTGGGTTGTAACCAAGGCTAGAATTACTTGATGCATAGCCAAGGCCGTCAATCACTTGGTGCATAACCAAGACTTTGATTTGCTTGATACATAACCAAGGTCTTCAGTCACTTGTTGAGCCAAAGATTTGAGCTGCTCGGTGCATAAGCCAAGCTATTGAGTTGCTTGGAGCCTAACCAAGGCTTTAAGTTGCTTGTGCATAGCCACGGCTTTGAGTTACTTGGTGCATAGCCAAGATTTTGAGTTATATGGTACACAGCTGTTGGAGGTAAAAAGTTTCAAAATAAAGAAAAGATAGTAAATAGCTCCACGGCTAGTCAGAACACGGAGCTAAGTCCATAGTTTCGCATTAACTAGAAGTTTAGCTTCGCTTCGGAGTAAAACGTAAAGCTAAAGTCTTAGCTTCCCGTCCAGAGTATTTAACTCCGAGTGAACAGATTTTCAAAATCTTAAATTGATTGTGTTTGAGATTTGAAAATTATCTAATATCCGAATTGAGTCCAATCAGAATCCAAAATTAAGAGATTTAAATCAAAATCAAATATTTGATTAGAATCCTTGATAAATACAAAGACTTTCTATTCTTATCTCTAAGAGAACTCTCATAACCAACTAAAGTATATAAGTAGTCTTTTTGAGGAGACTTTAGGGGTCTTACTTTGGTAATTCAAGTTATGCGAGAGAGTCTTGACGTCTTGAAGATTTTTTGGAGTTTAAGTTACGCGCGAGAGTCTTAAATTCATTGAGATCAGTAGAGAAAGAGAGAGCTAGGGCCGACCATCATTTTCTTCAAAAAGAGAAATATTCACATCAGATCGTCAACAAATTCTACTAGTTAGATCCCATTGCCACACTAGAACTCACTTTTATTGTAAAATAGAACGATAATATATAAATTCTCTCATTTGTTTTTCTATTGTTCCTCTTTTACTCTAATTATCGTAATCAATGGAAGAAAACAAGATTTTTGCATAGAACAAACTGACGACCACAGTGGGAGACGTCTCTTTTACTGAATAAGAGATCGTGGCGCAATTCGACGTGAAGAAAATTGGATCGGTCGTGGATATGCTTGTTGTTGAGATCGATCAACAAAGGTATAAAGATTATCTCTCCTCTGGATCAAAATCTGACTGAAATGCGGTGCTATTGTCGCGTAATCTCTAAAACCCGTAAATCGAGTAATAAGAAAATCTCCATTAATTGGGGATTCTTTGAGTCCACGGCTATAGTGCCATCGTTTGAGCAGAAAACCGTAAGTAAGGAAGTTGTTCCTACTGCCGAAGAGAGTCAAAAAATCTGATTTTACCAGAATATAACTCTGTAATCAAAATCATTAAGCAAGATGAAGAGTTCTCAAAGCCCGCGTAAAATGCGAGGCTGAAGTAGAGGCAGAACGCGAGGCTATACCTTGCAAACTGGCTTGCATTAATCGCAAGACCAGTGAAAATCACGTAAAATGTGAAACTGACTGTAAGCCAGTGTGTAAAGAAGTCTCTCCACGCAAGGCTATAGATCCTACACATAAACCAGGAAAATTGACAATACTCGCGTAAAACGTGAGGTTAATCTAAGAAGCAAGCTAGCGTGTGAAGAAGTCTCTCCACGAGAGGCTACTGAACTTGAATATGAAAATGGCAAAAGTGCCAAAATTCACATAAAACGCAGAGTTAATAAAAATAAGCCACCGTGCAATGAAGACTCTACATGCGAGCCTATTAAACTTGGATAAAAAATTGAGCTTAGCGTTAAATGTGAAGCTAAGAACTTTTGCGTAAATCACAAGGTTATGCTAGCGTGCGAGGATACTCCCCCACGCGAGACTAAACAACCAACAGAAGTTAAACTTCTTCAGAAATGCCAAGCCAGTGTAAAATGCCGGGCTAGTGTAAAATGCAAACCTACAGCCCAGCCTCACGTGAGTGCTCTAAAACACGGAGTTAACACCCAGCTCCGTGTAAAACAGTCAGTATACAGAATCAAGGCTGATGAACAAAATGTTGAACATCTGACAGAGTAGTAGTTCAATGTCATCAGCACTTAAAGTTTCAGTAGGCATCTGGACTTATCCAACAGCCAAGTGGGCCCCATGCCCAAAATATAACTGAAAACTCCTCATCTCCTAAAGTCTTTGATCTCAGAGAATACTTTACAAATAAAAGGAAAGCAACTCAAACTCAATCGCACTCAACATGCCATTGTGAGCAACTAATATCAGTTCTGTTAAATAACTGCTATTATGGTAAGAAAAAGTGTCTGTATTTGACAGAATAAATGAGTCTCATCAAAATACTCCAAAAAGGAGAAAAAGTAATCTAAAATATAGAATCAAGGAAAAAGAATTCAAAGCAGTAACTTCAAATATGGTGGGTAAAGGCAAGAAGGTCGTAGAGAAAGAATACAAGTCAGATGCAGACGATGAAGAATCTCACCATTTCACCCAGCTTAAGTAAGGTGTCGTTACTTCTCGAAATTACAAGAAACTTGCAAAGGGTTCATACAATGGTAATAGCGAGAATTCAGCCATAACTTTTCCACAGTCATATGCTTCTTCCCAACCAAGAAAATCGACATCGCACGCGGTGGATAGGCCCGATGATATGGACCAGATGTTGGAAGTCCAAGAGCAGATAATTTGGGACCAGCAAAAGGCTATTGAGGACCTCAAGATAATGCTCTTAAAAGTGGTCAAAAATACTCAGAAGATAGTCGAAAATAAGGCTAAAACCTCCTCCTCGAAACCACCACCCAAAACAAATGAGGAACTACTACCCAAGACAAATGAAGAAAAAGAAAATAAAAAAGTAAAAGCTTACTCATTGCATGAAGAAAATGATAAATTTTACTTCAATGATTCTGATGAAGAGAAGATGGAGAAGCTACGAAGGCACTTGATGCATTACTGCAGAAAAATGAGCTGAAGGAATTGGAGATTTCAAAACCATACCCGCTTGAGTGGGACTTCGCCCCTTATCCCGAAAAATACAAACCCCTCAAATTAGAATCATATGATGGGAATGAGTCCCCAAGTCAGCACATATATTATTTTTTGTCGCAGGCTGGTCATCTAATGGAAAATGATTCCATAATCACCAAAGTATTCGTGAGTACCCTATGAGGGCCTGCTTTTACATGGTTCATGCAGTTGCCTTCGGAGACTATTAATACTTGGTATGATGTGGAAAAATAGTTCTTGGAACGTTTCTTTGAAGATAATACCAAAATATCTGTTCATTCCCTCATTGCAATGAAACAAAGAGACGGTCAAAAACTTCATAGAACGCTTTCGGAAAAAGTCCGTGCAATACCGACATGGCATGATCCAGGAAATGCTAGTGAAAACTTGTAAACATAATTTCAAGACCAGCGTGTTGATAAGAATGGGAACTGTAGAGTTCAAAATCTGGAAAGAGCCGTTAAAATAAGGAGAGCGGCAGAAGATATAATTCGCCAAATTGAGAAATCTCGTGGTACGAAAAACTCTACAAATAATAGACCATATCTACATAATCCTAAAAACAAAGAGAAGGCTGCGATGGCATCAGATGCAAATCCAAATCTGAGGCCTCAAAATCCAAGAGGCATGGGCTCAAACAAGCTTCGAACTAACAGGACGTACTCGTTCAAGACAGAGCAAGTTGATACTCTATTTCACTTTCTCAATAAAAGAGGGATGTTAAAGTTTTTAGAAAACCAGAGGCAGAAGATGTAGGAAAGACCAATGATCCTAATTATTGTTTGTTTCACCAAAACATTGGGTATCTAATTAAGGATTAGTACCCTCTCAAGAATCGAATCCAAGTATTGATAGAAGCTAGTATCCTCCAGCTTAAAGAAGAATAGAAGAAGGTTTTCGTGAATATGACAACTCTGATCATAGGAACCAATGAGTTCCCTACAGAGCAACCCTTATACGAGCAAAGAAGCCAATGTTAATCAACCATGATCCCCATAAAATGAAGCAGAAGGGACTCTTCTTCGTTTTTATCAAAAAAGGAGAAATCACGGGGGTACACTCAGACTTGCTGAAAGACGAACAATCGATTTGCTCAGCTAATTCCATAAAAATCAAGAAAAATACTCGATCTACACCAAGCACGGGCAACCTACGCTTGCAAACTTGCCCCTTAGGTACGCTCTGAACCACAGCTGTGACCGAGTCGTCCTCATTGGCTAGCAGCCGAATTAGGTCGAGGACGCCGAAGACATTGATGGTGATAAGCATTATGTTACTTCTGCTGCTCTTGTTAACCATTGAAAAAAATTGTTTAATGACTGGAAATTTGATAGTAAAATGATTGCCATAAATTTAAAAAAATTAAAAAAAGAGAAAGAAAAAACAAAAAACAAAAAAACAAAAAAAAGAAAAAGGAAAGAAAAGTATGTAAATATATATACACACACACACGAATATAATTTTTCTACCCAATGCTGTTAAAGCAAAGGGAAGATAACAAGTTTCTCGATAATTCATTATGCTGAGATAAAAAGTATGACCACTAAATACTGTTAAAGCGATGGAAAGAAGAGATCAAGTTTCTTACCAACCCTATCATAATGGGGGTAAAATAATAAGATAAACTAACTAAAACCAAAAAGTTAAGGTGAAAGGAAATCAAATCCTCTAAAACTTACCATACTGAGGGGAATAGCATGGCTAGCCCAATGCAAACAGCGATTGGTAAAGGCACAACAAATCTGTTAATAGTTAGGGATTTGCTAAAAATCTCGTGAACCTGTCATGTTAGCCTCTTATCTCTGACAGTAAGATTTAGATTATTACTGTCCATCTTATTTCAATATAATAAACTTTGTCATATTAAACTCTTACCTATGACAGTAAGGTTTGAACTATCATTCACACCGCAATAAATAGTCACTTTTATGATCTTAATCTGATCATCTTGAAGGGTGCAGTTCAAGTTACACGAGAGAGTCTTGAATTGCCTCCATAAAAAACATTAGACATGTGCAATTAGGCGCCTCTGCCGAACCCGATGGTCATGACCCGATCATCTTGGCGTGTACAATTAGGCACCTCCACCAAATCAAAGGCATGTGCAATTAGGCGCTTCTGCCGAACCCGATAGTCATGACCTGGTCATCTAGACGTATGCATTTCAAGTTACGCGTAATAGCCTTGAACTACTCTCGCCAAAATTCCAGGCATATGTAATTAGGCGTCATCATCAAAAAAAGAGAGTTGAGCTTCTTTATTTATTAGAAGAAAACCAAAAGGGAAAAAGTTGAATTTCCTTGTTTATTACAACAAAAAGCAAAAGAGAGAAAAAAGATACAAGGATATTAGAATTCTCCCAGCAACTTCAAACGATCCTCTGTTTGATCAATGACTTGATGACGAGTCTCTTCCACGGAATGTAAAGCTTGGCGATGCAAGTCATCGTCATTGAAGGCAAGCTGCTGGGTGAGCCATTGATAGGCTTTTTCAACTGCCCTGCTTCTCACTATGCCTTCCTGCTCGAGTTGCTTAGTTGCAGGACCAACTCCTCTCTTCTCTTTGATGACTCCTCCAGCTTGGCTTCATTGATCTTTAAGATAGCCTGGGCCTTGGCAATAGTTTCCCAAGCTCTGAGGATCGTTGCCTGGCTCCTTTCAATTTCGAAATTGGCCTTCTCCAACCCCCTTAGAACTGTCTCTTGGCTAGCTCGAAGTTCGGCTAACTCTCGAGACCAGTTCTCCTCTTGGCACCTCAGTTCTTCCTGGCGAGCCATTAATCCACTCAAAGCCGCGCAACCTCGATTTCAATAATCGCTTCCACATCCGCTTGGCGGAAAGTGTTTAGCTCTGTACTTGCTCTTCCAAGGCCTCTAGGCAGGCTCAATAGGGGGAAACTCGTTCGTGACCTCCAATTCTCTCGATGTTGTCCAAATAGCTGACCAATATCGTGCATCCGAGTTTGAGGAAGTCTCTCCCGTCCAAGATCATGCCAATGCATCTCCTCAGCGGTCGCATGAAATCATTGACACTGTAATTGAAGAATTCTTCTAGTGGGCCGACAATGTCCAAGTTGAGAGCAGGAAGTACTGAATGAGAAGTTGTTGGTGGGAGTGTAGCTTCCACAGCGATTGACAAGAGAGAAGCTCGTCCTTATACCAAGCTTATCATATGTGGGGCCAGTAACTGTAGCAAGGAACTAGCAGAACTTGGGATCCATGGGGATGTCTCACCTGTACTCATTGTTACTCGATCGACATGGCTAACATGAGAAGATTCCAAAGGAGCACCATTACCTGAAGCCTCTCTAGCGATAGATGTGGCCTCGAACGAGAATTTCAAAGTGTCCTCTTCGCTAGTTGGTAGGATAACCGGTACAGGTGGGGGAACGGTTGAAGCAACAATAGACACGGTTGTCAAGGGCATCGCCATAGCAGGTTGTGAGGTTGTTGGCGCTCCAACAACGACTGGGAAGCTAGCTTCAGAGCAGACGGCCGGAGTAGGAGACAGCAAGCTCGGCTCTGGAGGGTTGGAATCTTCTCATGTTTCAGAGACAGCAAGCTGCGTCCTGTCGTCACTACCCAGTTCATCAATTGGAGGAGTTGAAACTATGGCAGAACTGGGAATAGGCGTAAAGTATTCTGCGTCAAACTCCTCTGCAGAGCTACCCAACCTGCCTGCTAATCCACTAGTATCGAAATAGTTCACTTGTTCCTCCGATTCTGCCCTGGTAGTGGAATGCATTGGCGAATGAAGGTGACTACCTGGACTTCAAGAAGAATCAACAGATGTCAAACTTTACGAAATAAATGTAAGAAAAATAGATATGAAAAGAGATAGCATAAATCATACTTGTGGAAACCAGCCCTGTGGTTGGGCTGAACAGAGGAGCAGTGGTGCTCTCTAATAAACCACATGTTTCGCTACTTGGGGGTTGCGTTGTGTTATGCTCTGAAGAATCGGGGACGGGCAGATGCTTTGGAGCACCAGTGGCACTTGGGGGTTCTACTAGAATATCTTCTTCAGCCAGTGCTATGGGTAGAGTTGAAGCAAGAAGGTCAGTTGCGAACTAGACCACCGCTTCTTCAGGAATCACCATCGTTGGCAGAGTCCATTCGGTTGACTTCTTCTTTTTTCGAGTTGGTTCGCCTCTTGACGTCCGATGACGCTTAGGAGATGGACTTCGGATGGGAGCATCATCACCACTGGTAACCAGGGGAGCATCCCTAGTACCAGTATCATCATTGCCGCCAGCGTTATCATCATCAGAATTGCCACCGTCAGAGGGTTCTGCTTCCACATCTAGGAACTCGTCCATCCCCTTTACTCGAACTCTCTTGGTTTCTTTTTGCTGAGAGTAGAATGCCTCGATCTCCTTACAGCAACTGTGCTTGATAGAAAATTGGGTACGACGGCGTTAGCTATGCTGTACCATGTGCATAAACTGAGCATCATACTGAGGACTGGAGACTTTGGTGGCAAAGCAAGTTTAGTGCGAGTTCCCCCGAGCTCCTTCAGCCTCGAGCTCCTTCGTACAGATTTTCCTCATGTGCCAGCTTCTTGTTTGGGTTTCCTTGCACATACCCAAATTGACGAGCGAAGCAGCTGGGAGTGTACGACTCAATATAACACAAGGTGTCTTTCCGATACACCAAATACCTAGGATGAATACTCAGCAACCACCAAAATGCTCCCGAAGATAGAGTTGAATAATTGTCTGGTCCTAGGGCGTCTTTGAATCTCGACCCATACTACCCACCTGGAAAGTCGGGGAAGTAACGATTAATCTCATAATTCTGATGATGCTAGAGCGTTTTGCGGATCACTGACATATAATAATTTTTCCTAGTGGAGCGCTCGTACATCTCCACAAAGAACGAATAGAGCAGTAATCTGCGGCACTCATCAAGGACAGGCAGTGCATGATGAGCCACGCCATCAAATAAGTATAGGGCATCTCCATCCTGGGGTTTGGTATCTTCACCTTCGCAGATTCTTTAGCCACTTTCCACTTAGTTGCTTTCCCCTTTACGGTTTTTCCCTTGTCTTCAGGAATAAAGCTATTATAGAGCGCTTGGAGCCTGCTCTGGAGGTTGCTCACCATTGCTGGAAGGAGTCCAAGTGGTCGTCCGTATGCCAATAACACTGTCGGATAAACTACGTTTATCGCCATGGCATATTTTGGGAGCGACGGAATGATGCACCTCTTCAGCCAGAGCATCAGAAACTAGGCAATTAAACCTCTGTCAGATACTGGGAACTATGCCTAGTAATGGAAGCTCTTGAAAAAAGTGTCGAGGTTGAATCCTCCCTCGTTCAACTTCGTCGTGTATGACGTGGCCCTCGTCTCAACGATGCGCCATTTGATTTCTTCGGTATCAGCGGGCTTCTATCCACAGACGCATGGCAGGCTCTCCTTTAAATTAAAAAGAGGTAGTTAGCCCATTTCTTATGCCCAATCTCTTGGTTCCTTACACCGGCCAAGTCGACGCAGATGCAATAGTGGCACATCATTTCCCAACATATTTCATAGATCCGTTCGTCTCTTGCCCACAACATACTTAGCTCCTTAGTGGTTGTGATTTACTCTTCATAGGAAACTTCGCCCATTGATAGTGCCGACACTTCATACATCTCGTGGAGAGCGAGTCGCAGTTCACCCATTGAAGTGAAGAACATGTCGGTTTCATAGTTGTACATCTTGAGGAGACTAAATAGGTGGTATGAGCTCTATGGCAGACTGTACTGGACGTTTTAAATGACTTGGTACAAGCCTATCTCCTTCAAGACTTGTCCGTGAGAATCCAGCATGTATTTAACAAGGCGGGCCCACCACATATTACTTGAGGAGCGGATCCAGCCGGGCATCCTGAAATCATTGACAGGGTATTGTCCACCCCTTGCCATGAACTCGCTGAGGAAAGTCTTCACACAAGTCAGGATTTTCCCCACTGGATGCTCTTTAGTTACTCTGCCTAGAAGGAGTCCTGTGATGCACCGGTTAGGGCCATCTTGATAGGCTCCGTGTGCACCAAATTTTCCTACTACAACCCCGTCGTGCTCTCGAGTGAGGTCCCAATCTATCGAGCGAGGGGCTGACAACCTCTAGAGATACACTAGAGGGAAGCTTCGCTTCATGTTTGGAAGAAACATCAACAAATCGCGATTTGGTGGAGCCACTTGCTTTGTTCTTCAAACAAGATCTCGTCTGAATTCTTCATCGCGTCGCCAAAGAGGAAGGCCAGTTTCTCTAGGGCATCCCGATTCATGGCTTCAAAGGAAGTGTCAGTAATAATCTTCCGTGCAGTGACAGAGCTGTATCTCAACAGCTTTTCCCGAATTTCCCTAAAACCTGGTTTATATGTAGGAATCTTGGTTGTGAATCGGAACTGATTGCTCGGTCTGCACCTCCAGCAAATCCAAAGTGATGCCTGCGGGAGAAATGATCCACTGAATAGCCAACTGCAATAAAAAAGAATCAAAGTTAGAAAATAGTTTAGACTGTTAGTCATAAAAATTGTAAATAATTATTTAGTGAATTTTCTAAATAAAAGATTACAATTTCAAATGGTTTCCGTTTACAGAATATGAGGAAAGTTGAATTCCCTCTGTGTTTAAAGTTGTGTTCTGTAGTAGCTGTGGAGGACGATTCTGCTCTCCGTTGACACTCCGTACGATTTTTTGGGGTATTTACATATTTGTCCTTTAAATTTTTATAAATTATAATTTAATCCCCCCAAATCTTCATATTTAGGATTTAGTCCCCTAAATCCTCTAAGTTACTACAATTTAGTTCCCCCCTAACTTCCGTCAGCCCAGTTTATTTTTTGACCTGATTTTCTCATTTTACCCCTCCTTAATTCTTTCTTCTCTCTTCCTCATCTCTTCTCCTTCCTTCTTCCTCCTCTCTTCTCCTTTTCTTTATTCTTCCTCGTCTTTTCTCCTTCCCTCTTTCTCCTCTCTTCTCCTTTTCTCTTCCTCCTCTCTTCTCCTTTTCTTCATTGGATTCATTGGCTTCCCCCTTCTTCTTCTCTTCTATCTCTTTATTTTACCC
Organism: Dracaena cambodiana; assembly: GCA_036321105.1. NCBI lineage: Eukaryota > Viridiplantae > Streptophyta > Magnoliopsida > Asparagales > Asparagaceae > Dracaena > Dracaena cambodiana. Next base: position 16,320,788 of record JAYEPQ010000009.1, read on the forward strand.
CTTTTTTTTATAGAGTTATTTAAGTCATTTCATTATTTAAAAAAGTAAAAATTAAATTCTGTTGTTTATTTGGACGGAAAAACTAATGGAGTGACTAAATTAGAGGATTTGGAGGACTAAATTCTAAATATGAAGATTTGGGAGACTAAATCATAATTTATAAAGATTTAAGGGACAAACTTGTAAATACCCTTTTTTTTAGTTGGAAAAGGTTTTGAACTTTCGATAACAACAACACTCGGACAAAAGAAGACTTTATATCGTATTGACCTCCTGGTTTCCAATTTTTTTCTGCCTTAGTTCGGACGTTTTATAGAGATTTGGAGACTTTTGAGCTGATCTAACCGTCCAACCGTCGACCTCCACGATCTGATAAATTTCCTGCCTTTTGATCTGGTAAATTTTTATTAAATCTTCAGAATTTATAAACGGCATCCTCAATCCTCTAGATCGTAACTAAAATGCGGAATGCGAATCTCAAACTTTGGATTCATGACTCCTTTGATTATGACTGGGACGCATATCTCGAACTTTAGATTTGCGGCTCTGTTTGATTATGACCAAGATGTGGATCTCGAACTTTATATTCGCAGCTCCGTTTGATTGTAGCTGGAGCGCGAATCTCAAAATTTAGATTCATGGATCTGAATGATTGTAGCTAAAACGCGAATCTCAAATTTTAGATTCGCAGTTCAACTAGATTGTAATGACTTTGTTCACTGCTCTTGGACAAGATGACGAGACTTTATGGGGTCCATTCATGTTATTAGGTTTGTGAACCTAGGAAAAGTGATTCATGCTTTAGTTTCTATAGGAAATAGAGCATGACTCGCGAAAGTAATCTTTCTTTCTTTTTTGTATCTCTCTCTTTATGACAGATGATCTCGTTAGTAGGAAATTTCACCAACAAAACCCTCTCCAAAGTTTTTAAAATTTTATGGTTTCAGAGGTGTTTTGGAATACTTTGGATAATTTGGCAAGAACATCATCTTCGTGGATTTCGTATTTTGAGAAGAAGTAGGACTCTGCGTTAGAATCTCAGACTTCTATGCTTTTGAAAAGGATACGACTCTATAATAGAGCTGCAAATTTCCCGCTTTTGAGGAGAGTACAACTCTAAATTAGAATCGCGAATCTCACTCTTTTGAAAAGAGCATGACTCTGTATTAGAATCGCGAATTTCTCTTTATGAAGAGAGTATGACTCTGTATTAGAATCATGGATTTCACTTTTTTAAAGGGATCACGACTCTATAATAGAATCATAAATTTCGCTCTTTATGCGGTAAATCCGGAAAGTTATCACCTTTTTAGGCGTAGAGATTGAGACATTCTCTGAGTCTCATTAAATGAGAAGATACTCATGAGATTTGGGCCTGAGATCATGTCTGTCCAGAAATCTCGCCCGTCAAATCATCTGCTATAAAATCCCGATCTCATCAGGTAAGTATTTTTAATATTTTCTGAGAGATTTGAACTCTAAACTTCTCTCCGAGGTTTTCAAGACCCTTCATCTTCAAACTTCTTTGGTCTTCAATTTTCTTCAAATCAAAAATTTCTTGAAGTTAATATGAAGAAGATGACGAGAAAAGCTTCGTCTTCTGGTGCCTCTACGAGCGGTTCTCAAAACCCTCAAGCTACTTCCAGTCCCATTGTGGTTCGGTAAGAACCCTTGATTGGAGATAATTTTCTCGCCTCATATTGGTAAGCATTTTTTTCTTCATAATTTTGTTTTGATTAATTCTTCTTTTCATGCAGTCGATTGCCCTTAAAACCTTGGCCGAAATACCACTATTTAGGCTATTCAGGCAGGTATGACAGGAAGAAAGAGTTCAGGCTCGATCAAAATTTTTCGACTTGTGCAGCATCTAATGGCTGGGAAAGAAAAAGTAGAATTTTGAACCCTACTCGCTCTACATTGCGAGAACTTATGACTACTGCGCCTTTTGAAGGAACATATAGGACCTTATTAGGCAAACATGCTTTCCTGTTTGGTGATCATCTCTCAATCCCTGATGATTGCCTAGATGATGAAGTTTATAAATGGCTCCGTCAAATTAACGGTCGCAATTTATTCTTGTCAGATATGAATAGATCTTATCCATTTGTGTATCTCCAATCCCTTTCTATTCCTAGAATAATGGATTGGCATTTAAACCAACCACAAGATGGCGTTTTGTTGGGCGAATTCAACACACAAAGTGCTTTTTCCCGTTCTACTGGAAAACATTTTTATGGATTGTTCCCAGGATCATTTAAACAAGACCTACCCTTGGGTGAAACACCTATAGTTGCCCAGACTTTCTTGCACTGGTTTGTTGATGTGCAAGGAGAATTTCAAGTACAAGATTTTCATCCTGCTGGATGCTTCACTGCTCTTCCAAAGGAGAAAGGGCAATTTTAACCAATTTCTTCTTGACGATCTTCAAGGATCAATTACAGCACGCGAATATCTATCGTGCTATTAGAGCAGTTCAACATGGTATTCCTCCCAGTCGATTCTACTTCTTTGTTCTATTGGAACTATACAATCTTAATATTTGTACAATTTTTACTCCCCGTGGTGAGCTGGGATTAACTCTTCGTGAGATGCATGAGGTCTCAGGATTGCCTATGGGGTACATTCCTTATGAAGAGTACGTCCCTACAGGAGAAGGGCATCATTCACTAGAGACTCAACATCCCATGATGTATGATACTTATTGAGAGCTGCTTTGCCACTATTACATCTGCGCTCATATGTCCGGCGCCCGCAATATGAAGCAAAAGAAGTGGTTGCAATACCTCCTTCTCAAATTCTCGAAGAATAGTTTTGATTTCACCCGTCTCCCTCCAATTTCTGAACAGGAGGTTGAAAAAAGAATTATTGATTTCGGAACAGATGCGTATGTTGCCGAATCTGATGAGGATGTCTTCAAGGCCAGGACAACCTTTGAAAGTTTCCATTATCAGGCACTTCAACCCTTGTCAGACCCCACTTTACTGGCTTGTTTCTTAATATTCCGGTTGAAGAAATGTGTGATCCCATCACAGAAGACTCTACCTGTTAGGGTAGTGTATTTGGCCGTTTTTCTAGTATTCGGTCGACCACTTAGTCTACTACCTGCGATGGTGTGTGGGATTCAGAGTGGGCTGAGAAAATTAATTGATAAATTCTGCAATGTCAAGAAGGAGAGGAATGATAAAGGAGACTTGGTTGTCAAAACTCCTAATCCACCTGTAGAGCTTCCCTACACTTATTTAATGGCTTGGTTGGTTCTACATTGTCCTTTTTTAATGAGCCCGAATGTTTCCTAGATAGATTTAAGCTCCCCAAAGGTACAACATTATGAAAGATTGCAATGGAAGGGAGGTTATATGGCCGCGATCCGCAAAACACTTTGTTATCACGCGAATTATGAATTATTCAAGTGTTTCCTATACTTTCTGCACGTTGGATATGGGGATGAATTCACGGATGTCGCTAGCGCTAACAAATTTATAACTTTGTCCCCTAGGTACTTCTGGTGGTTGATAAACATTCGCCCAAAGCATCTGGTTCTCCGCTTAGAGAACCATTGTTGTATAGAGCCTTATTACCCAAGTTGTTTTGCTCGACAATTCGAGTATGATCAACTGTACATTGGAAATCCAAATAGGGAGATGAGCTTTACTGGAAACTTATTCGAAGGGGCTAGAGCTTGGTTCCATTTCATCTCAGGTGGTACACAAGCCAAGTTCGATCTCCCGCTCAAAACTCCAAACTCATATATGAGTTTCAGGTTCTGTAAATGGTACAATGTTGCTAACTCCATGCCCCATAATTTTAATGCAAGCCTTACTTGTTTAAGGGATATTAGAGTATGGTATACCCAGAAGAAGGAGGCAGGCAGCAAGAAGATAGCTGGGATGGAGGATTTTGGAGTAGAATATTTTTCTGAAGAGTTGGAATCAAGAATAATACAGAGAAAAGAGGAGAGCACTGCTATAGTCCCATTAGATCAACCTGCTTCTTTAAATATTCCAACTTCCCCACTTCCTAAGACAAAGGAAGCTTCTCCTCAACCAAAGTCTCCTCCTAAGAAGTTTCTATATAAGCGAAAAGATTAAGGTGCCTTAGCAATTTGCCTATCATTTCGCAGATAATATTGGCTGAAGCTGGTGCAACGGTGCTTAGTTCGGTTTTTGAAGCTATTGAAGAAGAACCGAAAGATAAAGATGACACGAGTCTGATTTCTCGTTCTTCTAAAAAATGCCGAAGTCAAGGGCCTGTTTTCTCCAGTAACTCTACCTTAGCAGCCGAACCTTCCTCTACTGTTGATCTTCCTTCAGAAGAACCGACTCCACTTGCACAAGAAGATTCTGTGATTCTTGCTCGTCTAGTGACTCAGACTACTAATGACGATAACGTGCAAATAGTTGGGGAGATCCGTGCATCGGGTTCTTCTTTGATGATAGTACCTCCCTCAGGAGATCTTGATGATGGGGGTGATGATGATGACACTGACAGTGATGATATTCATTCTTCTACTCCTTCGTCAGACCATGGCGAATATACTTTTTTGACGGAAGAAGAAAGAGCTGAAGTGTTTGGGCTTCGGGAGTCCAGTGCTCAACCCCAAGGTTTATCCTAAACTTTAACCATCCTGTATCATTTTTTTTATCATCATCCAACCATTTCATATTCTCTTCTTTTTTTTTTAGAAAACTTTTCCTTCCACCCCAACTTCAGAGTATGTATTAACGGATGATATTCCACTGGTTGACACTGCCGCGAACGTTGCCTCTGAAGAAGCCTATGAGGCAATTGAGGTTGTTGCTTCTATTGTCGATACTTCTGAAGTAATTGTTCCTCTAGTGGAGACTGCTGAGGCTACTACCTCTATCGAGGTTGCTACAGTTGTTGCCTCTGTTGAGATTACTGGAACTACTGCTTCTGTTGAAGCTACTGAGGCTACAACTATTACCATTCCTGCTGAAGTTGCTGGAAATGTTGCTTCTTCTGATATTGGTGTTGTTACATCCACTTTTATTGTTGCTGGTTCTTTTTCATCAAGTCATGCAGAGATTAATGCTCTTGAAGTTGACTTGTTGCAAGATACCATAGAAACCTTCCTTCATTTTTTGAACCGTTTCATTGACAAAATTTTGAAAGGGATCTCTTTTTCTTCTGTTTCCAATGTTCTCAATATTTATTTGGCTGGTATAGCTAGCATTGGTAGAGAAAAGAAAGCCACTCTTTATAAACTCATGGCAGCTCAACTCCAAAGTCATGCTGAATTTTTGTCGAGATCTCGCAACATAGATAAATTAGAGATAGTTGAAGCTACCTTCCAGAAATTAATGGAAAAACTGCTCAAATTTCAGAAGGAAATTAAAGAAAAAGTTGATACTTGTAAGGCTTGTATTGAAAAGAGGCAATTTGATAGTCAATCTCTATATCTTCAAGTAGAGAATGTTGCCTCAATTGTCAAAAACAATGACCAGGCCATTATAAGAACACATGAATCCATTGCTAGAGCCCAAACTCTCCTTGCTAACATCACCAAAAAGCGTGAAGAGATAATGAATAATCTCATTAGTTTGTCTAGGCAGCGTGACAATATAACCAAGAATCTCCTGGCTGCACAGGCTGAATTAGAAACACTGAAGGCTACTTCAGCAAGTAGTACAATCGCCAGTGAAGAAGAATTACACTAGCAAGTTGTTGTTCAAGCTTATGAGATTATTCAACAGGAAATTAGTGATACTGAAGAAAAGATAAAGGTTCTCTTGAATCATTGAATTGTAATGATTTTTTTTTATGATTCAAGGAACTCATGTAATCTTTTCATGAAGACAACATTGCTTTCTTATTTTGTCAATGAAAATTTTGAAACAATTCCTGTTTGTCGCTTTATGATTTTTTTTGCTCTGCTCTGTGTAAATCTTAGCATGTCTTAGTTTCTGTGTATCAGACATGACTTTGTGCCTCAAAAATGCGACTTTATATTTGTCTTCGCGAGTTTGTATCAGGCATGAGACTTTACGTTTGGAAATCTGCGAGTTTGCATATAACACTTCTTTAGAATTCGCGGATTTATAAATGCAACTCAGCATACAATCCGCGAGTTTATATATAGAACAACTTTCCATCCATTTAATCTGACATTTTTGGTACAAAGATCTAAGCGCTGCATGACTTCATTAATGACAGGATTCTAATCAGAGATCTCAACTGATGATCTCATTTCCTTTGGCACCGATATCTAAGCGCCCCATGTAATAATAATAAATCTTATCAAGATCTGGGTCAAATATCTCAACCGAAGATTTCACCTATAAGATCTCTTGATCGTAGATTTTGATCATGAAATTCTCTATATAAGGAGTTGAACTCTTCTCACAGAGAGCTATTCTGACTTGAAAATTCTTTTGATCTTTCTATCTTTTTAAAGTTCTTCTCCAGAGTTGATCTTGTTATGCAATTCTATTCTTCTTCCTCTTTCACGGTTGGGGTAATGGATCGGGGCTGACATGTTACAAGGCTCTCAGATAACATCAGTCTGTTTGTACCTAGTCTTCTACTAGGTTTGTTAGAGATGGAGTATTCCATTGAAAAAATCCTTATGACCGTAATCATTTTCTTTATGTACAGTAAGTTTTTTTTTATTATGAACATAAATCAGGTATTTTCTTTTATATTTCTTAACAAAATTTTGGATCTATCGCAGGATATAACGTAGTCATTTTTCTTAACAATAGCCCAGACCCGACTGGTTCGTAATTGCTTCCAATATCTTTGGAAAACCAGAAGATCTTATGTACTTTTTATGAGATAAAAAATTTCGGATCTGTGGCATTGTTTATTTCCTGCCTAGTATCCTTAAGGTAAAGATGCTAAATGGTTGTAGGCGACACTTAATTTCAGCAATCGCTCAAGTTGTACGCATGGGGATATGCTTTTGGTACACCCAGTTTTGAGCTAATCAAGTCACTGGTGACGTTGATCATGACTGAGCAAACCAACTTGGAGGTCCTAAACCATTGGAAGGAGGAGGCTATATAAGTAAGTTTTTTGCCTTTACTAATGAAGTCATCCTATAGATGTTGATGAAAATTTTTAATGTTCTCTTAACTCAATGATTTGTACTCATTGTCATTGATTGTATGATGTTAAGAAACTCTTTGTAATTTTGATTTGATAATGAATAAATTTTTTTTATTGTCATTCAATCAGAGATAATTATTAACTTGATGAATGATTTTGATGTTGATCATCAGAGATAACTGTTAACTTGATGAGTATTGACTTCTGAGGATATTGTTCAGAGTTAATTGTTAACTTGACAATATAAAGTCATTATTCAATCGCCCAAAAATGAATTTTGCTGTGAATGAGTAAATTTCTTGAGTTAGAATAGAAGTAACTATTAACTTTCATGATCAAGTTAAAGTTTGCGCTATTCAGTGACTTGTAGTATAACAGTTTTTGAATTGCCAAAGAAATTTTAACTTAGCAAATTTGGAGGAAAGAAAATTTTGGTTCACCAGAGGTAATTTTAACTTCACAAATTTGGAGGAAAAGGAGAATTTGATTTTCCAGAGGTAATTTTAACTTAGCAAATTTGGAGGGAAGAAAAATTTGATTCGCGAGAGATATAATTTACTTAGGAAAGTTGGATGTGCGGCAACACTAGGAGAGATAAAATGAGAAATGAAGATATTCGTGCTAAAATAGGTGTAGCTCCCATCGATGAGAAGATGCGAGAAAATTGCTTATGATGGTTTGGTCATATACAACGTAGGCCTACAAGTGCACCGGTTCGAAGAGAAGAGTTTATCAATGTAGGATAAGTTAAAAGAACGAAGGAAAGACCGAAGAAAATATGAATGGAGGTGATACGCAAAGATATGGAGTTTAGAGGTTTAAATAAGGAGATATTACTTGATAGAAATGAATAGAGAAGGAATATCAAAGTGATCGATCTGGCGTGATTCTTTTTTGGTTCATGTAGCCTACCCCAAATACTTGGATAAAAGGCTTAGTTGTTGTTTGTTTGCGTTTGTTAGAGATATAATTAACTTAGCAAATTTGGAGGGAAGGAAAATTTGATTCACCAGAGGTAATTTTAACTTAGAATTTGGAGGGAAGGAAAATTTGGTTCGCCAGAGGTAATTTTAACTTAGCGAATTTGGAGGAAAGGAAAATTTGGTTTGCGATATTGTGAAAGTTCGCGATTCAAACTCTTTGGTCCAGAATCATGAATTTTCATTTTATCAAAGGTAGGATTTACTATGACAAGTCTTAGAGGATCTTTAGCGAACCCCCAGTTACAAACGGGTTTGATTCGTTATTTGCGTTGAGCTACCCATGCTATAAGATTCAGCTGGTGCTCCACAACTTTTATTAAGAGTAATATTTTTTTCAGAAATTTTTCATTGATTGGCATCATTATTTTGTCACCATTCGGTTTTGTCAATAGATATGCGCCATTGATGTCATTCTTCTTGTTCATTTTGGTTACTAATGTAACTCGTAATGACTGAATTTGGATTTCCAATGGCAAGACCGCTTCAGACCCATACACCAAAGAAAATGGTGTAGCATTAGTAGAAGTTCTGACGGTGGTGTGATATATCCAAAGACATTCTCCTAACTTTTCATCCCAGTCTCTTTGGTTGGATGAAACAAATTTCTTGAGGAGCTTTATAATAGTTTTGTTGAAAGCTTCTGCCAAACCATTGGCTGCAAGATAATATGGAGAAGAAGCCATGCTTTCAATTTTATATTTATTGTAAAATCTGGAGCATGACTGACTCAGAAACTGAGGTTCGTTGTCATGAATAATTTCCTGCGCACTTCGAAGCGATATAGCACATGATGTTTAATGAATTTGATTACATCTGATGACTTCACTTCGGTTAGAGGAATAGTTTTAGTCCACTTTGAGAAGTAATCTATTATAGCTAGTATAAATCGATGTCCTCTTGTTGATGGTGGGAAAATTAATCCAATAATGTCCATTCTCCATTGTTCGAATGGCCATGATGTAGCCGTCGGATGGAGATATTCCGGAACTTGATGTATAAGTCTGCATGTATTTGGCAGGCTCTACATTTCTTAGCATAGATGACCGAATCTGTCATCATCTTGGGCCAATAATAACCCATTCTTCAGAGTCTATCCCAAAGTTTTGGTCCTAATTGATGTGCTTCATAGATGCCGTTATGAGATTCTTCGAGTGTTTCCTGAGCTTCTTTATTGGAAACACAACAAAATAAAATCCCATCATAGGATTTTCTATATAATGTCTGAAGTTCTGCATTATAATAGAATCGAATAGCTTTTCTTTGAATTGCTCTTGCTTGTTTAGGATCTTCTAGCAATATTTCATAAAGAACATAATCTATGTAAAGAAATTGCCAGTCTCTTTGTTCGAGATTTGACTCAAGAGCATATACTTCACTTGCCTTTTGCTTTTTTAATTATGCTTCACGTTCATTCTTCGGACAGAACAATTTCTTACTTCCCACTGTTACTCGTTTCCTAGCGTTTTTGGGTAATGCCAGTGAATCTACATAACTATTATGATGGCGCTTTATATGACTGATATAGAAGCCATCTTGATTATTGCTTGATAGTATGGCAAAAGATCTTCATTTTTAACTTCATATTCCCCCTTAACTTGATTTATTACAAGTTGGAAATCTCCATATGCTTCTAGATATTTTATCCCCAGTTGTTTAGATATTTTTAAACCAATCATTAGGGCATTATATTCAACAATATTATTGGAACATGAACTTATCAATGAGTATGCTCGAGGAACGATGTGGTTATAAGGAGAGACAAAGACAACTTCCACTCTTACTACCATTTTTCCTTTGGGTCCCGTCTAGAGGCACCATCGAAGAAAAGATGCCATACATCCTCCGTAACAGCATTCACTTCAGCATTTTCTCGTGAAATGTCTTCTTTTGAAACTGAACTTCTTTCGCCTAGTTTGTCAGGAATTTCTTCATACAATTTTGAAGATGTTGAAATTGGGTGTTCGGCCATAAAATTAGCTATAGCCTGTCCCTTGATTGACTTTTGTGGGATAAAATACATATCATATTGTGATAGCAAAATAGCCTAATTTGATAGTCTTGAATTTAATGACCATGGTTTAGTCATTAGTATTTTTAAGGGGTTAACTCTCGATATAATATGGATAGTTTGCCCAATTAAATACTGTTGCATTTTCTGGATAGTGAACATTAAAGCCAAATATTATTTTTCTACTGAGTTATATCGATGTTCAGCCCCAACTATCATTCTGCTGAGCTAATAAATAGCTTGTTTATACCCTAATTCATTCTTCTGCACCAATAACACTCCCAAGGAATGATCCAAAGCCCTCACATATAACAGGAAAGGTATTTATGAGACTGGAACTACGAGTACAGGCGATCCAGTGAGATATTCCTTGATTTCTTAGAAGGCTTTTTGACATGCGCCATCTCAAACAAATGACACCCCTTTCTTCATCAATCTTGTGAAAGGTTGTCATTTTCCAGATAAATTTGATATAAATTTGCGGATGTACGCTAATTTACCTTATAGTCTCCTTAGTTCTTTGAGATTCTTAGGAGGTGACATGTCTTGGATTACCTTAATTTTGTCTAGATCAAGATGAATTTCTTAGGAAGTAACTACAAAACCAAGAAATTTTCCGATGGAAACTCCCAAAAAAGGTTTAGTAGGATTCATCTTAAACTGGTGTTTCCGCATAAGATCAAATATTGTTCTCAAGTAGCGAAGATGATCTGTCTTGTTTTTTTTTTTTAATTGCCAGATCATCTACATAGCATTTTACTATCTTTCGCAGATATTCTTGGAATATCGTGTTCATAGCACGTTGGTATGTGGCACAGTATTCTTTAAACCAAATTGCATGACTCTATAACAGTATACTTCAAGTGGTGTTCTGAAGGATGTATCTTTTCATCATGAGGGTACATCTTGATTTAATTGTATCCTGAAAATCCATCCATAAATGACATGCGTTCATAGCCATAAGTGATGTTTATCATGACATCTGTAATGGGTAATGGAAATTTATCCTTTAGGCATACTTCATTCAAGTCTCTAAAATCAATACAAATCCTGATCTTTCAATTCTTCTTGGTTACAGGAACTATATTCGTGACCAAGTTAGGATGTTATTCTTCGCGAATAAAATCCAATTTAATTATTTTTTTTTAATTTCAACCTCAGTTGCCTCCATAATTTCTGGACAAAATCTTCGTTGTTGTTGTTTCACTGGTTTTGCATCTGGTCGGATATTCAACTTATGATTTGCGACTTTTGGGTCTAGTCCTGACATGTCTTCATAATTCCAAGCGAAAACATCAATATATTCTCGAACGAGGGATATCATCTCTTCTTTTCTTCCGAAGATAAATTTATGCTTATAAATATGGGTTTAGGATTAGTTTCACCATCCATATTTATCTAGATCACTTTATCTTCAGTTGGAGGTTCCTGCTGTTCAAACTGAGTTTTCCACTTCATATTAAGATGTTTTGTCCAAGGATCATCCTTGATTAGCGGTATTTCATTAGTGTCTTTGTTTTCCTAGTCTGCGGAGACCATGTTAACAGAAGTTTCGCGGAAAATGATGCCAACACTCACATCTGAATCCCAACAGGATGATTCTGATGAATAATTTGGTTGCCTTTCTTTAGATTTCTCATCTGAAAAATCTTCGGAAGTGGTAATATATCCCAACCCCCTACTAGTTTTATGTTAATAATCTGGCATTTTTCCTTTTGAAACAAAGGGTTGAAGGATCGCTTTTTTTTCTTTTTCGAAATTCAACCTCCTACACTTGCAAATCATTTTTGTGCATGAGAGCATTCAATTGATTCTGAAAGCTCTCCATCCAAGCGGTGTTTGCATTTCCTTCTTGATTTGGGGTTCCTTCTTGGTGATGGGAATGCACGGAGCGATTATATTCATCTTCGCAGCGATCCTCATTATTTTCTTTCTCATTTGTAGGGGGAATGCAATTATCTTCATCTTCCACATTCTTCCCTTTGTCACCTCTTGAATCATGTGGAATCCTTGAAGCGGATTCTCCCATATCTTTCCTTTTCGTTCTCTCCAATTCCAAAAAAATATGAAGCATGTATCTGATCTCATTGATGGTATTTTACTATTGTTGGATATTTCTATCTTGCTCATCGATCCTCCGTATGAACTCCTCCGGAGTATTATGTGTCATGTATATGGATACGGAGTCTTCAAGGAATGAATCTGACGTCTGGGATTCAGTCACGACTGAGTTAACCGCGTCTTCTTCATCAGAAGAGACTTCAGCCATTTGTTTGTAGTTTAGTGGGGTTGTTACTCCCTTTTTGACTCAAGTATTTCGAAAAACACCTCGCACATCGCTAAATACACTCTTCAAGCCTGAAGAGTGTTCATAGTTAGAAGAGTCTTTTCTAGAGACATTCTTTGCCTTTTTCTTCTTCTTCTTCTTCCTGAAACTTATCATATTATATGTCATTTCAGGATATTCGGGTTCAGATAATTCCTGCTTATTGCGTCGTTTTCTTTTTAACGGTTGAGACGAAGATATTATAAGTCGATTAAAATCCGACTGTTTAGTAGGAGTTGCCATACAATGACACTGTGATAGCACTGCATTGATCAATCGTTCATAATGACAATGGGATACTCATGATTCTTCTCTCTTTTTGTTAAGAAGTTTCCTGATATCTCTTGTATTGAAATCCATTTGATTAGTGGCGGTGGCGGTGGCATTACCTCCAAATGATATCTTTGGAATAGGAGTCTCTATTCCCTTAAAGATCCCGTGAGCAAATTTTACTTTAACTGGAACAGTAGGTGAATGAGTTTCTACCTTGGGAGTTGACTCTTCTTCGGAAGCACACTTCTGAAAACCATGCTTTCCTATTGGCACGCGAATTTGGGGTTCACGCCCATTTTTTAAGAACGTGATAGTGAAAATAACACTTTCCTCCGGAGGCATGAGGATGGGGCCCTTGTCTGGTTAAAAGAACGTGAATGTAAACACGAGTAAACCCTTCTGCATCTTGATTCTTCTTCTTATCTAGGACCACCACTTCACTTTTTTGGCCTCCATACTTGAATGGTAGGTCCTCACAATTGTGGTTCCAAAGTTTTTTGTTGTTTTATGTCCCTGCAGAGAGCGCGAGTTTTACTTATTCTTAGGTTCCTCCTCCTCATACGAGTGAGAGGAACCTTATTTTCCGAGTCATCTTTCTGGCAAGAAGAAAATGGTCATTTTCCCTTATTATCATGGAGATGCTGATCCATTTTCTCGTGGAGATCATGGGTCTTAGCGGGAGCTAACCCTGAATCTTGCAATGGTAAAGGAGATGAGTCTCCTTTTAGACCGGATTGGTCTGCAAAGTCCTTCGATTGGATTGCTGTCTTCAAGACCGCTTTATAGGTTGAGTTGTTGAAAACCTTACAGCATTTCTATAAGGAGTTAGGGCTTTTGGAACCGGAGGAGAGGAATTCCTCATATTTCTTCTGATCAAACTCAATGATGAGTGAGTCGACCATGCTACCAACTGGAATATCGACGGATTGAGTTACAATCTTATCATCAGAGATGATAGGTGTCTCCAGCAGAGTTGCCAATCTTTTATTAGCCATAAAAATTGTAAATTATTCATTATGGAATTTTCTCAATAAAAAATTACAATTTCAAACGGTTTTCCATTTACAGAAGATGAGGAAAGTTGAATTCTTTCTTTGTTTAAAGCTAGGTTTGTAGTAGCTATAGAGAATGATTCTGCTCTCCGTTGACACTCTGTACGAATTTTTTAGTTGGCAAGGGTTTTGAACTCTCGACGGCGACAACACTCGGGTGAAAGAAGACTCTCTATATCGTATTGATCTCCTGATTTTTGACTTTTTTTTGCCTTGGTTCGGGCTTTTTATAGAGATTTGGAGACTCTTGAGCTGATGTAACCGTCTAACTGTCGGTCTCTACAATCTGAGTATTAATTTTCCACCTTTTCATCGGTAATTTGTATTAAATCTCCAGAATTTATAACCGGCGTCTTCAATCCACTAGATCGTAACTAAAATGCAGAACACGAGTCTCAAACTTTGGATTCGCGGCTCCTTTGATTATGATCGGGACACGGATCTCGAACTTTAGATTCATGGCTCCGTTTGATTATGACCGGGACATGGATCTCGAACTTTAGATTCGCGGCTCTGTTTGATTGTAGCTGAAATGCGAATCTCAAGTTTTAGATTCGTGAATCTGAATGATTGTAGCTGGAATGCAAATCTCAAACTTTAGATTCACAGTTCAATTGGATTGTAATGACTTTGTTCGCTATTCATGGACAAGATGACAAGGCTTTATGGGATCCATTCCTGTTATTAAGTTTTTGAACCTGGAAAAAGTGATTCGTACTTCAGTTTCTATAGGAAATAGAGTATGACTCGCGAAAGTAATCTTTTTACATTTATGGATCTCTCTCTTTATGACAGATGATCTTGTTAGCAGGAAATTTTGCCAATAGAGGTAGTTGGAAAACACTAAGTACTGAAATGCAGAGTTAATGATAACTTTGCGCAAGGATAATCAATAACTTCACGTGGAATCAAACACGAAGCTAAAGAATAATTTCGCGTCTGAAGAAAAAATGCAAAGCTAATAAATATTTTTACGTCAAAAGCTAAAATGTGAACTTCACGCAGGAAGCACAATAGTCTAAGATAACCTCGCGTAATAAGCATTCGACATGAAGTTAATGAAATAACTTCGCGTAGAAGAAAACCAGAGGTCTCTTCTTCTCCAAATCATCAGTAACCGGAGTACGGCGATGATTTCGCTGGCGAAGACAGTGTTTGGCTGGTTAAAACCAAACCAAATCACTATTGAGACGTCATTTAAAGGATCAACGGCAAAAATCTTACCCCCAATCGGTGTGGTGTAGACGGACTGCCACTGCGACCGCTACCATGGCCACTGTCGTCGCTGCTCAAGCCAGCTAGCGACAAGGATTGATCTCATGAAGCAATGGTCTTCTTGGATGCCATTGATCGAGAAATTACATAGAATGGATGAAGAAAATCGCTAGAGAAGTCGATCGCAAGGAGTTCTGGATCACTCGAGTTCTTGAGAAATCTTGAGAGAGTGAAGAAGAAGAAGGAGAAGAGACTCTATTTAAATGAGAGAGCCCGCCCTTGGTATTGGCATGAAGTTCGGAGCATTTAAGGTGGTTGGACGCGAAGCTACTAGCTTCACGTGTTGTAGTGAAGACGCGAAGATAAAGGGTGGCCTAAATTTGCATTAATCATCCAAAGTATTTCTAAACTTGCAAATCATAATATTTTTGAAAACTTTGGAGGGGGTCCTATTGGAAGTCAAAAGTTTCAAAATAAAGAAAAGATGGTAAATAGCTCCAAAGCTAGTCAGAATTCGGAACTAAGTTCATAGCTTTGCATCCACCAGAAGCTTAGCTCCGCGTCGAAGTAAAATGTGAAGCTAAAGCCTTAGCTCTGCGTCCATAGTACTAACTCTGCGTGGGCAGATTTTTAGAATCATAAATTGATTGTGGTTGAGATTTGGGGATTATCTAATACCCGTATTGAGTCCAATCAGAATCCAAAATCAAGAGATTTAAATCAAAATTAAATATTTGATTAGAATTCTTAATAAATACAAAGATGATGTGATAAACTGCAAGTGCACAATATCACATCAAGTTTTTAGCGCCGTTGTCGGGGATCAACGGTGTTTTTCTTGTTTTTTCTAACATTTTACAGGTTAACAATGTGTGTTGAGTGTGCAGAGAACAGTAATTGCAGATATTGGAAGACAAAAGGGATCACAAGAGCCTATGGACTAAGCAGCAAAAATCAGAGAGTCAAGCTCTCTGATTTAGCCGCTATTTGGCTGCTAAACCCGCCTTTTAGCGGCCTATCAGGTACACTCTGAGTCTACTTTTTCTCTAGTTCTGTGTTTTGGGTCCCTGGTTCTAAAAATAAATTAAAAAAACAATCAATCTTTTTTTATTTCTTTTCCATCTCTCTTCCTCTCCACCTTTTTCAAAAAAAAATTAAAAAAAATATTTCAAAATCAAACTGGTTGCTATCATTATCGTGATCCATATCATAATTATTATCAGTGTCCATGGATAGGAAGTTCGCTAGGACTAGGTCATAATCAAATTCACAACACCGATAATGAACCTACGAGTGCTTCTTATACACAAAATTACAATTATGAATGGATGAATAATTTTAATTTTGCATATAATCTAGAGTCATACCAAGAGAGTTCTCCATCTGATCCTTTCTTTATGAACTATTTATCTTCATATTCTACATTCAATCATGAACAAGATATTCAATTGAACATGTTAGATGAAAAATTAAAAAGATTAGAAGAAAACTATGCATGTCATGAGAATCTACCCTCAACCACTTCATATCTGTCATCAAATATGTACGCAGATCTATCATATCCATCAAATTTCACTCATGATCTCGAGATGCAATCATTTGAAGAAAATAAGGAAAATTACAATCAGGAGTCTGAGGAACGAAGACGTAGAATTGAGGAAGGTATAGAAGATTTGCTAAAATCATCCTCTCAAAATTCATCCTCTAAAACTGCAGCTTGTATGGAAGATCTTCTCAAAGCGATTTCTCAAATTAAACTTTTTGGAAATCAACCATCTAATAGTTTGAACATATCTGACTCCAATGAGCAACCACTTCAGTTATCTTTGGCAGTAAATATGATTCAAAATGAGTTAAATAATTTTGTGCATGATGAGTCTATAATTCAATATTGTGATCAACCTATTTTAGACCATTGTGACAATAATTATGAAGAAATCAGTGATAAAGAAAATATTTTGTTTGATAATTTACCTCATGGTGAGCTTGCTAGTGACACATTATCATTTGATTCTTTTGATGAAAATTGTAAAGAAATTTGTGAAGAAGAATTTTTATCCCTTCATAATAACTTGACTGATGATAAGTTAACTAGTATGTCATTTTTTTTTGAGAATTTTGATGACAGGATTGAAAAAAATTTGCATGACAAGCACATAATAATTGAAGAATGGAAGGAACATCAGAAGAAAGAGGTCATGGTACCTGATGATTTAAAAGAGCCCTCCAAAATTGAGCTCATGATTCCACAACACCAAAGTGAGTATGTTATTTCACAAGTTGATAAAACGAAAATACTTACTAATATGAAAGATGCTCGTGGATGGAATATGAACGATAGTAAAGGTACTCTTTCCAACCTCAAAATTTTACTATTAAATAAAAAAAAGAAGGGTAGAAATAAATTGAGAAAAATAAAAAATAAGATGGAGAGATTAAATGCAAAACTGACAAAAAAGCTAAGTTCATCAATATTAAAATGTAAAAGGACACACTATGAGAGTGGAAAGCGATCAAGAGGTCGTAACCGTTTGAATTTTCTAATAAGTGTATAATATTTGTATAATAGTTTTCATATTTATTTTACCATACTTGGTTTGTGTATGAGAGCATACATGAGTTTAGATGTGGGGGAGTGGGTTAGAATATATTTTTTGTGTTTTTCTATGATTATAGTTTTTTTTAGAGTTTTTATTTTATTTTTGGATTTCTTTATTTTACACTTTGGGTAGTTTTTAGGGTAACTAACTAAAAAAAATTATAAAAAACTGAAAAAAAAACTGAAATAAATAAATAAATAAATAAATTTTAACAATAAATTTATGTATTTTTATCAATAGATCAAGCTAATTATAGGTAAAGGAACAAATTTAGATTTGAAATTAGATATGAGAGTAGATTGGACGATACACTTTGAATTTTATGAAAAAAGGATTAAAATTCGAAAAATAAATACCTCTAACAGTAGTTTTGAGGCAAGTATACATCTATTTTTCACTTTACAGTACTTTATTAGGTTAAGGATAAAAATGATAACGATTGAGTAAGTCTTCTCTCTCTAAATAAAAAAAAGTAAGAATACAATAATGGGGTGAGCCTGATATTAAGGCAATAGGCTCGAGAGTGATAAAATAATGGGGTGTGCCTGGTATTAAGGCAATATGCTTAAGAGTGAAAAAAGAGTATAATCCAAATAATCGGGTACTTTGCGCCTAAGTAAGCGTGAATATTCGTATGAAAGGTGAAATATTCTAAAAAAAAGAAAAAAGAAAATTAAAAGAGTATGAACCGAGTTATCGGGTACATTGCGCCTAAGTAAGCATGAATAATCGCATGAAAGGTGAAATATTCTTTAAAAAAATATTTTTTAAAAAAAGAAAAAAAAGAAAAAAGAAAAAAAAGAAAAAAATGTTATGAGAGAGGAGATGAATCATGAATTAGAGTTGGAGTCCAAGACCGAAATAAAATATCACACGTGCATGTAGTTGTATAGGAGCCAATGAATTATCTGTCAGTGGGTATTGAAAGATAGGATTTAAATTTTTGATTAAAATGATAAGTGTATTGGATATGACACTTGATTTAAAAATTGATAATCTAAATGCGTTGTTGAGTTTGTATATTAGTCAGATTAATTGATGAAAATATCATAAATTTTTTATTTTTCTTAATTTTTTGTTATCCTTATTTTTCTTTTCTTTTTTCTTAATCTATTTTCTTTATGAATTTTGTGGGTATATTCACTGCAAACCCTCACGAGACACAACTCGTCCATTATGATAACTTAGGGGTTTAAACGCTTCTTACACGTGCTAAGTGCTATCGCGATTCCTGCGAAAGTGAGTTAGAATTTTTCTTTTTTCTTTTTAAGTTTAGATTTTGCTCGAGAACTAGCAAAATATAGGTGTGGGGGTGTGATAAGTATCATATTTTGCATTTTTCCTCCCATATTTTATATATTTTTGTATATAAATAATTGCTACTCGGTTATATTTAGTGTGTTTTTATAGGTAATAAAGGTTTCTCAAGGAAAAGAAGAAGAAGATGCAAATTTATCAAGAATATGAGCAAAGAAGGTTAACTAAGGCGAAAACCAACACTCAAGTGCAGCAGCAGTAAATTCAATAGTATTTTCGGTTAAGATAAATCTTGAACTGGAAAATTTCATGTAAGTAAAATTTATAGAGCTCGGAATTATCTTCGAAATGAGTCTAAGAACAGTTTAATCCAAGTTCGTATGAAAAAGTTATGGCCATTTTACTGAAGCACTGCAGAGTGAAAAATCCGATCCAACGGACTACGGGTTTGTTGAACTTAATTTCGGATTTTGGACCCGAAAATTAGTATTTTATACCATCTAATCTCAACCATTGGTTTCTAATACCTATGGATTGGATTAAGATTATATATCTTGAGATTAGTTTGTGTTGGATTAGGATCATATGTTTTGTATTGAGTTTGAGTAGGAGTAGGATTGTATTTGGGTTATAAATACCCCATGAATTTTTGTAAATTAGAGGGAGCTTTTTAGGTGTCATTTTAGATGTACTTTTTATTAATAAAATTAGAGTTTTGCTGAAGGGGTGACGGCCACAATACCAGACTCTAGAGGTAATTCTGTTTGTTCTTCAATTTTTCCTTAGTTAATTTATTTTCATTGCTTTCTAGTTTAGATTTGTTTGCTTTCTAGATTAGATTTAATTGCTTTCTATGAATAAAAATTTGATTTTGCTTGCTACAAATATGAGTAGCTAATTTAGCTTAGCTCTAGAATGTAGATGAAGTTAGGATCCACCATGTAATTACTCTCTAGAATTTTCTTCTTAAATAAAATAATAACGATATGATTTTTCCATAAAAAGATTAAAATACAAGAACTCGTAGATTAATACTTTGATAGGTTATACTTGAGTTAAGTTTCTTGATAGTCTATACTTAGTTAGGCTTTAGAGTTATTGTTTCATTTTATTCAAAGAATTATCTAATGATTTAGTTTATTTTTATGAAAAGTAGTATCTTTGATGAGTTATACTTGCACACTACTTGATAGCTCATACTTAGGGCACTTTAAATAAAAATTAAACTAAAAGATCAAATTTTTATGATAAAAGAAGATAATAGAAGTAAATATATAGTTGAAAACTAGTGGATTCTAGATTCTAAACTAATTAGAATAACTCTCAATTATTCCAACTTAGAATTCTTTGTTAATCTGTTGGACTATAGAATTAGTAAGAATTGCAAAACACCTAAGATCTCTGTGGAACGACCTGTATAGCGCTACAACTGATACTGTACGCTTGTAGTTAAATTATCACATCAAGTTTTTGATTCAATAATAAAATTTTGAAGTTGGAAACCATACCTTTATCTTCGGTATTTGACCCACGAGTATCCCGGCAACGGCACCAAAAGCTTGATGTGATAATTTAACTGCAAACGTACAGTGTCGGTTGTAGCGCTATACAGGTCGTCCCACAGAGATCTCAGGTGTTTTGCAATTCTTACTAATTCTATAGGCTAACGGATTAATAAAGAATTCTAAGTTGGAGTTGGGAGTTATTCTAATTAGTTTAGGATCTAGAATCCACTAGTTTTCAACCATATATTTACTTCTACTATCTTCTTCTATCATAAAAATTTGATCTTTTAGTTTAATTCTTATTTAAAGTGCCCTAAGTATGAGCTATTAAGTAGTGTGCAAGTATAACTGATCTTAGATACTACTTTTCATAAAAATAAACTAAATTATTAGATAATTTTTTGAATAAGATGAAAACCAACAACTCCAAATCCTAACTAAATATAGACTATCAAGAAACTTAACTCAAGTATAACCTATCAAAATATTAATCTACGAGTTCTTGTATTTTAATCTTTTCATGGAAAAATCATATCTTTATTATTTTATTTAAGAAGAAAATTCTAGAGAGTAATTATATGGTGGATCCTAACTTCATCTATATCCTAGAGCTAAGTTAAATTAGCTACTCATATTTCTAGCAAGAAAAATCAAATTTTTATTCATAGAAAGCAATTAAATCTAATCTAGAAAGCAAATAAATCTAAACTAGAAAGCAATTAAAATAAATTAACTAAGGAAAAATTGAAGAACAAAAAGAATTACTTTTAGAGTCCGGTATTGTAGCCGTCACTCCTTTAACAAAATCCTAATTTTATTAATAAAAAGTACATCTAAAATTACACTTAAAAAGCTTCCTCTAATTTACAAGAATTCATAGGGTATTTATAACCCAAATACAAGCATACTCCTACTTAAACTCAATACAAAACATATGATCCTAATCCAATACAAACTAATTTCAAAATATATAATCTTAATCCAATTCATAGGTATTAGAAACCAATGGTTGAGATTAGATGGCATAAAATACTAATTTTCGGGTCCAAAATCCGAAATTAAGATTAACAAACCCGTAGCCCATTGGATCGGATTTTTCACTGTGTAGTGCTTCAGTAAAATGGCCATAACTTTTTCATACAAACTCAGATTGAGCTGTTCTTAGACTCGTTTAGAAGATAATTCTGAGCTCTACAAATTTTATCTACATAAAATTTTCCATTTCAAGCTTTATCTTCACCGAAAATACTATTGAAATTGCTGCTGCTGCACTTGAGTGTCGGTTTTCACCTTAGTTAACCTTTTTTGCTCATATTCTTGATAAATTTGCATCTTCTTCTTCTTTTTCTCGTTACCTATAAAAACACACTAAATATACCCGAGTAGCAATTATTTGTATACAAAAATAGATAAAATATGGGAGGAAAATGCAAAATATGATACTTATCAAAAGATTTTCTATTTCTATCCCTAAGCGAACTCTCATAACCAACTAAAGTCTATAATTAACCTCTTTGAGGAGACTTTGGGGGTCTTTTTTTGGCAATTCAAGTTACGCAAGAGAACCTTGAAGCCTTGGAGATCTTTTGAAGTTCAAGTTATGCACGAGAGTCTTGAATTCATTGAGATCAGCACACAGAGAGAGAGAGCTAGAGTTGGCCATTATCTTCTTCAAAAAGAGAGATCTTCACGTCAGATCGTCAATAGGTTCTACTAGTTAGATCTTATTGCTACACTAGAACCCACTTTTATTGTAAAAGAGAGCGATAATATATAAATCCTCTCGTTTGTTTTTATATTGTTCATCTTTCGTTGTAATTATCGTAATCAATAGAAGAAAGCAAGATTTTTATGGAGAACAACAACCAAGGCTTTGAGTTGCTTGGTGCATAGCAAGGCTTTGAGTTACTTGGGCAAAACCAAGACTTTGAGTTGTTTAGTGCATAGCCAAGGCTTCGAGTTGCTTAGTGCGTAGAAAAGGGTCAAGTTGCTTAAGGCTTTGTGTTGCTTGGCATGTAAACAAGGCTTTGATTGCATAGTGCATAGCCAAGGTTTTGAGTTAACGTGAAACTAAGGCTTTTGTTTGCTTAATACATAACCAAGGATTTGTTCTTATAGACTTTGAGTCCATGTGAAACTAAGGCTTTTGTTTGCTTAGTGCGTAACCAAGGATTTTTTCTTATAGACAGGCATCCATTTTAAGCTCGGGGGCCTTGAGAGTCAGTGTATGGCCTCACATTGGCTGCTCGGTCTTAGGTTTGTGAGTCTGTAAAATGGGCTTCTGTTTTAAACTCGAGAACTATTGTAAAGGGTGCAAAACCTTAGATTGGCATAAGGTTTTATGTTCGAGTCTACAGAATGGACGTCTGCTTTAGACTAAGGAACCGTTGTTAGTGGGCAAAAGGCCTTGGTTTTGAGTATATCGATTGGGCATCCGTGTTGGATCTAGGGCGCAATGCCTTAGGAGTGGGAGCAAGACCTTAAGAGTGGACTCAATGTCTTAAATTTGAGAGTCTGTGAAATAAGTGTTTGCCTTAGATTCTAAACTATTTGGAGTGGGCACAAGTCAATGGGCTCATGAGTCTTTAGAATGGGTGTCAGCCTTATACTCAGGAGCCCTTATATGGGGCACAATGCCATAGGCTCGTGAGTCTACAAAATGAACGTATGCTTTAGACTCTTGCTTGGTGCCTAACTAACGCTTTGTTGAAATAGAAAAGTACTTTAGAGGTTCAGGAAAATAACTCATTTAACTTAATTAGCACCAAGTATTTGCTTCCCGTGACTTCACAGAAAATGATGAATAACTTCAAAACACCTCGTCAGCTCTCAAAAAAAAAAAACGTCTACTCATTAGATTCATCTACAGCTTGATTTTCCTAACCATCCAGGGCTATAAACTTCTTGAATGGTCTTGCTTGTTAGTGCCTAATATCTCATTGAAGTCTTCAATACTTTTTTTTGTCGTGTCCATGATCCTGATGATAGCTATAATACTTGCTCTTGTATTTACCCTTACTCTAAGAATCCTTAAGTGAAGGAGGTGGTTTTCAAAGCAAGCCTTCTTATGCTATTTGTTTGAGAATGTCTGAAGGAGTGACTGAAACTTTTTGGTTTTAGTAAAGGATCTTGATCTTGGACTTGTCGTTCATGCCTACTGTTGGCAGTGAAAATTTCTAAGTAAAAAGGAATTTTCCACACAAAACGCGGAGCTCACTCCGTAGCTCCGAGTTTGGCTATTTTAGCCTCGCGTTTGAGCAAAATGCGGAGCTAATCCATAGCTCCGCGTTCTGATGAATTTAGTTCCGCGTTAACTCCACGTGAGCAGATTTTATTAGAATTTCAAATTGATTGGGATTGAGATTTGGACTTATCCAATATCCAAATTGAGTCCAATCAGAATCCTAAATTGATTGGCATTGAGATTTGGACTTATCCAATATCTAAATTGAGTCCAATCAGAATTTCAAATCAAGAGATTTAAATCAATATTAAATATTGGATTAGAATCCTTGATGAATATAAAAATCTTTATTCCTATTCCTATGGAAATCTTTATTCATATTCCTATGGAAGCTCTCATAACCACTAAAGTCTATAAATACTCACTATGAGGAGACTTTAGATGATCAATCAATAATAGATCAATCCATAGATGATCATCAATCTTTAAAAGATCTTTTGGAGGTTTTAGTGAAGTTCAAGTTATGCGTGAGAGCTTTGAACGAATCAAGACCAGAGAAGATCAACTCTACAGTCGGCCGGCATCTTCTTCATCAAGAGTAAGAAGGCCATCGTCGTCAGATAATCCAAAGGAGCACTTCGATAGATCACATCGCTACATAGATCCCACGATATATTGTAAAAGAGAGTGATAATTATAAATCCTCTCGTTTGTTCTTTTTCTTTTGTTCTCTTTCATTATAATCTAAGTTGTATTCAATGGAAGGAAAGCAACGAATTTCTGCTGCGAACAAACTGGCGACCACAGTGGGAGATGTCTCTTTCACCAAAGAAGAGATCGTGGCGCAATCTGATATCGAGATGATCGGATCCGACGTAGATATGTTAGTCGTTGAAATCGACCAGCAGAAGTATGAGGAGTATCTCTCCTCTGAATCAGGTAACATGAACAAAATGCGACACTATCGTCGCGTGCGCTCCAATACCCGAGGAACGGGTAAAAAGGTATCCATCGATGAACGGGGATCCTTGGAGACCGCGACCATAGAGTCGTTGTTTGGGCAGGAAATCCTAACAGAGGATGGCCTCTCTACTGCCAAAAAAGGCATGGGAACTGGATTGACCAGAGCCCAACTCCGAAATAGAAATCGGAGAGTTAGGCGAAAGGCCCTCAAAGCCGGCATTGAACGCGAGGCTAACTTCATTGAACGCGAGGTTATGATCCCTTGCAAACTGGCTCACGTTAATCGCAAGACCAGTCAGTATCGCGTTAAACGCGAAGATTCAACTTGCGTTAATCGCAAGGACAAGCCAGCGTATGATTCTCCACGCGAGGCTATTACTGGGCTTAGCGATAAACGCGAAACCAGTAAGATTTGCGTTAATCGCAAAATTTCTGACACTCGCGATAAACGCGAGGATAAAATTTCCCTAAAACCAGCGTGTGATTCTCCACACGAGGCTATTACTGGACTTAGCGATAAACGCGAAGCCAGTTCAACTTGCGATAAACGCAAGATTTTTGACACTCGCGATAAACGCGAGAATAAAATTTCCTTAAAGCCAGCGTGTGATTCTCCACGCGGGA
The DNA here is from genome assembly GCA_036321105.1 of Dracaena cambodiana. Classification (NCBI taxonomy): domain Eukaryota; kingdom Viridiplantae; phylum Streptophyta; class Magnoliopsida; order Asparagales; family Asparagaceae; genus Dracaena; species Dracaena cambodiana. Next base: position 16,345,846 of record JAYEPQ010000009.1, read on the forward strand.
CTATTACTGGACTTAGCGATAAACGCGAAGCCAGTTCAACTTGCGATAAACGCAAGATTTTTGACACTCGCGATAAACGCGAGAATAAAATTTCCTTAAAACCAGCTTGTGATTCTCCAAGCGAGGCTATTACTGGACTTAGCGATAAACGCGAAGCCAGTTCAACTTTCGATAAACGCAAGATTTTTGACACTCGCAATAAACGCGAGGATAAAATTTTCTTAAAGCCAGCATGCAATTCTCCACACGAGATTAATACTGAGCTAAGCGATAAATGCGAAACCAGTAGTACTTGCGATAAACAAAAGATTCCACAGCTCCGCGTAAATCGTGAAGATGGTTGGAAAATTGTAGTTAATCACAAATCGCATTAGACGCGAAGTTGTGACTTACGTTAATCGCAAGAGTAAGCCAGTGTGCAAGAATTTTCTTCCACGCGGGGCTAAGGTTCCAGAAGATAAACTTCTGAAGGAACGCCAAGCCAGCGTAAAACGTGAGGTTAGTATAGCAAAATGCAGAGCTATTTCTCAGCCCCGCAACACAAAACGCGAAGCTATCTCTCAGCTCCGCGTTCGAAAATCAACCCGAATACCAAATTAGGGCTGATCGTCAAACTAATGGACTAGAACTAGACTCCAGTAATCTCAAGAAGTTTCAATGGGCTCCTAGACCCTCTCAGCAGATGAGTGGGCCCCACAACTCCATGACTAAAGTCACAGACCTCATGGAGTACTTAACCAAGAAGAGAAGTATAGAACAAGTTCAATCTGAGTCTTCTTGTCAATGCCAACAGCTTATGACAGCAGTGTCCGCTGTAGTGGATAATTGTTGCTGCAATAAGAACAGAGTATCGGTGTTAGACCGATTAAACGAGTCGGGCAAAAACCCTGCTAAGAAAACGAAAGCTACTCTCTGAAAAGAATGGAGAATTGTAACCTCCAATATGGTTGGAAAGGGGAAGAAGGTTGCAAAGCGGGATAATGATTCGGAATCAAGTGATGAAGAACCTCATCACTTTACCAGATTTAAATAAGGAGTTGTCCCGCCTCGAAACTATAAGAAACTTGTAAAAGGTTCTTATGACGACGACAGCGATAACTCGGCTATAGCTTCACCTCGTTCCTCTGCATCATCTCGGCTACAAAACTCAGCATTACATATGGCGGATAAATCTGACGACATCGATCAAAGATTTGAAGCCCAAGAAAAGATGATTCGGGAGCAACAAAAGACAATTGAAGATTTTAAAATGATGCTCTCGAAAGTGGTCGAAAATACTCAGAAGATTGTTGAGGATAACGCTAAGAAGGAAAAAAGAAACCTCGTTCAATAAACTGAACGAGGAAGATAAGGAAGAAAAAGCTCACTCAACACATGTGGACGAGGACAAATATTCTTTTCATGACCCACATGAAGAGAAAATCGAGAAGTTACAAAGCCAACTCGAAGCGCTAATGCACAAGAAGGAGTTGAAAGAATCAGGGGTCTCGAGACCATATCCGCCTGAATGTGATATGGTACCATACCCTCAGAAATATAAACCGCTCAAATTGGAGCCGTATAACGGGAAAGGATCTCCCAGTCAACATATTTACTACTTCTTGTCCCAAGCAGGGCATCTAATGGGCAATGACCCAGTAATAACCAAAGTATTCGCAAGTACCTTGCGAGGGCCTGCCTTTACATGGTTTATGCAGCTGCCCCCGAAAACCATAAACACTTGGTATGATGTCGAGAAATAGTTCTTGGCACGTTTCTTTGAGGATGATACCGAAATATCGGTTCATTCCCTCCTTGCGACGAAACAAGGAGAAGAAGAAACAGTTAAAAACTTCATTGAACGCTTCAGGGAAAAATCCATGCATTGCAGATACGGAATGACCCAAGAAACTCTGGTGGAAACCTGTAAGCATAACTTCAGGACCGGCGTGCTGATAAGAATGGGAGCTGTAGAGTCTAAGAATTGGAAAGACCTGCTAAAGCAGGGAGAGCAGGCGAAAGATATAATTCGTCGGATTGAGGAATCTCGTAGCACGAGAAACTCTATGCATAACAGCCAATATCCACATAATCCTAAAAATAAAGGGAAGGTTATGATGACGTCAATTACAGGTTCGAATCCAAGACCTCACAATCTGAGAGGTGCAGGTCAAAATAGGCCCCAACAAGATAGAAGTTATACATTCAAGACGGAGCAGACAGGTACTCTATTTTATCTCCTCCTTAGAAAGGGCATGTTGAAGCTTCCGGAAAATAAAAAATCGGAAGACGCTGGTAAAACCAACGACCCCAACTATTGCCTGTACCATCGGAATGTCGGGCACCCAACTAAGGATTGCTATCCTCTTAAGAACCGAATTCAGGCATTGATAGAAACCGGGATTCTCACACTTAAAGAAGAACAGAAGAAACTTTCTGCAAATATGGCAACTTTAGTAGTAGGAACCAGTGAGTTCCCTGCCAGAGCGGTCCCTGTACCATTAGGGAAGCCAATATCGACACCAAGCATGGGCAGCCCGCACTTGCAAGCTGGCCCCTTGGGTACACTCCGAACCACAGCTGTGACAAAGTCATTCTCATTGGCTAGCAGCCGGATTTGGCTGGGGGTGCCAAAAATATTGACAATGATAAATATCATGTTGCTTCCACTACTTTTACTAGCCATTAGAATGGCTAATTGAGTGCTATAAAAAAATTTTGCCCAATGCTGTTAAAGCGGCGGGAAGAGGAGATCAAGTTCCTCGCTAATCCTATCATACTGGGGGTAAAAGTATGAAATTAACCACCTGTTAAAGCGGCGAGAAGAGAAGATCAAGTTCCTCACCAAATCCATTTATAGCTAGGGGTTTGCTAAAAATCCCATGGACCTGTCATATTAAGCTCTTACCTCTGACAGTATGATTTAGATTATTCTCATCTCCGTTCAACTTACGCGTGAGAGCACTTGGACTAGGCATGTGCAATTAGGCGCCTCTGCCGAAATTGATGATCATGACCCAATCATTTTGGCGTGTGCAGTTCAAGTTATGCATGAGAGTCTTGAACCGTCTCCAACAAAGTTTCAAGCATGTGCGATTAAGCACCTCTGCCGAATTCCTTGATCTTAATCTGATCACCAAATTGAAAATCCAAAGTATTTCAAAATTTGCTAAGTTCTAAGCCATTTTGAAAACTTTGGAGGGGGTTCTGTTGGCAGTGAAAATTTCTACGTAAAAAGGAATTTTCCATACAGAACGCGGAGCTAACTCCGTAGCTCCGCGTTTGGCTATTTTAGCCTCGCGTTTGAGCAAAACGCGGAGCTAATCCATAGCTCCGCGTTCTGATGAATTTAGTTCCGCGTTAACTTCGCGTGAGCAGACTTTATTAGAATTCCAAATTGATTGGAATTGAGATTTGGACTTATCCAATATCCAAATTGAGTCCAATCAGAATCCTAAATTGACTGGGATTGAGATTTGGACTTATCCAATATACAAATTGAGTCCAATCAGAATTTCAAATCAAGAGATTTAAATCAATATTAAATATTGGATTAGAATCCTTGATTAATACAAAAATCTTTATTCCTATTCCTATGAAAATCTTTATTCCTATTCCTATGGAAACTCTCATAACCACTAAAGTCTATAAATACTCACTTTGAGGAGACTTTAGAGGATCAATCAATAATAGATCAATCCATATATGATCATCAATTTTTAAAAGATCTTTTGGAGGTATTAGTGAAGTTCAAGTTACGCGTGAGAGCCTTGAACGAATCAAGACCAGAGAAGATCAACTCTACAGTCAGCCGGCATCTTCTTCATCAAGAGCAAAAAGACCATTTTTGTCAGATAGTCCAAATGAGCTATTTCGATAGATCCCATCGCCATATAGATCCCACGATATATTGTAAAAGAGAGCGATAATTATAAATCCTCTCGTTTGTTCTTTTTCTTTTGTTCTCTTTCATTGTAATCTAAGCTGTATTCAATGGAAGAAAAGCAACGAATTTCTGCTGCGAACACCTACCTTTTACTTTGCTAGTTTGTTTAGCATTTCTTCTATCTCTTTCAACTAATTTTCAATTCTCTTTATTTCATCCAGACTTCTCTTCTTATATGAACTATTCTCTATCATGAATATCTCTACTCTAACCATGAGTCCCATGATTCTACTAGGAGGCTGACTGTATAATATGTTGGTAAGCTTGTCTTATTTAACTCCATTCGGGCTGAGACAATGATGAACTTAAAATCACACTCATCGGTCTCAAGTAGCTTTTTGTTGAACCTTTCCGCAAACTCTTCTATGGACTCTCCTATCCCTTACTTTACTTTTGTAAACAAGATGAATTCTTCTTGCAATGTTGTGTGGCTAAGAATTGCTACTTGAAGAGGCGAGAGAGTTGTCAAAAGGAGCATATGAGTGAGGAGAGAGGCTATGAACCAGTCATGAGCTAACTTTCTCAGAGTCATTTAAGAGGTCATGCATAACAAAGTGTTAGTAGTATCTTTGTGTTGCATCTTGAAGGTTGCTTGAACCATCAATAAAGCTCGACCATGGAGGCCTTGTAGCGTGAGAGTATCGCCTCAGTGATGCTCCATTATAAAGGAGTGAGTAAGAGTACCAAGGCCTTCTTCTAACTCTCTGTGTCTCCTTATTGTGACGAGAGGACCAACTTCTCTTACATTAGTGGTGATGGCTCTCTTTAGACTCCATAGAGGAGCATTTGTTATTCCACATTGGCTGCACTCAAGGGAATGGCTGGAGCCCCCCTTTTCAATTTGCCTCCTCACGCTGGGATAACTCAGAATGTTGATTATTTGCAATCCTATAGGATGAGGTGTTAGTTTGTGAGTCGGGTGGGTGCTCATTGATGAGAGGTTGGATAGAATCTACTGGTTGTGAGCCTTGTTTAGGAGCTGAAGGACCTTCATGCACATGTGAGTTGCCTCCCTCTATGAGGAGGTTAGTCATGAGCTAAAAGCGATCATCAACCACGATTGTCACTTACATTCATAAAGTGCTAAGTGCACTATTGGAATTTCTCGATACTGATTAATGACCAAGATATAGTTGGTGAACCATCATAGGACCTGTTGGTTTGGCAGATTGGCCAGCTCCTTCTCCCACTTGCAACGTGGCAACTCGATTCAATTGCACTCGGGTATTAGTCATTTTAGGAGATGTCTATGATGTCAGTATTTCTGTAAATAAAGCAAGTGGCTATATCAGATTAGGCAATGAGAGGGTGGGCCGATGATGCTTCCCAGCCTAACTATGTGCACACAACTCCCTGACCGACCTGTATAGTGAACATGAACATTAGGAGGTTGGTTATGAGCCTCGACCAAACACCCTCTAACACTCAAGTTAGTACCATTGTAAACTAGAATAAGTTATATATAGTAAAGCAAATTGCCAAGAATGAGAGAGAAAAAAATTATGAGGTTAGATTATACATTTGGCCTATTTATAGAAAAATAAAATGATAATATGGTCATTTATAGTTGGACTTATGTCCATGAATGGGGCCTATTTAGAGTTAAGCATGAGAGGCTTTAAATGGGCCTCTTTCTGGGCTTGACGGTAGACAACTTATAGGCATATCTAATAATTTATTTATTCCCCATTATAAATAATACATGACCGGGTTAGAACCTGTTTTAGTCGAGCTTGAGGCATGATAAGCTTAGAAATTTCTTGCAATAACAGTGTCTACTATGACAATCTTAAGATCCAGCGAAATCAGTCGTCTTACATCTAATCTTTCAGTTTTCACAGTAGAACTAAGCATTATTTCTTTTCGTAACCTTTAAGCCTGAGACAAGAGAACATGTATATACGAATAAAAAAGACCAATCTATGATGGCACAATTCGGTTGCAAGTCGTGCTCATGATGCAGAAGTTAGGGTTGCGTGCTGATTTTTATTTTTTATTTTTCTAATTTAGTGAATAAATAGATATGTCTACTGAGAGGCTGTCTATTCGTTTTAATATTATGCTTTGTTGCTATTATATATTATTTTTAAGAGAATTATTGCTAATAAAACAAGTCATAAATGGACAGACTGCGTGGTTTGCAAATTGCCAAGTGGCCCTCTCCGTATTCATCAATCTCTCCAAGACAAAGGCTTGTAGATCCCTGCTAGAGGATAAGCTCTTCCCCATGTAAGTCAATCATTTGTTAACAATATGTGAGTAAATTACTCCATCAATTGAAGCAAATTAATATTGTCGTATCATCTCTCATATAAGTCAACACCTAGATAGTCGTTGGTTGCCCTTTTAGCACACCAAAGAGTCACTTTAATGCCCTCTCTGACCGATTCTAACCTCACCTAAGTCCAATCTGTGATTCTATAGTCCCATTGTGATTACTCTCTTTGTGCTTGTAATTCTTGGTTAGTTCGCGCTGGTTTTTCCTCCTTTGGCCCTCTGAAAGGGCCTTAAATCACCTGCTCTGACTGCGAAAATCGAGGCTGATTGGCTTTTCACTTCGGCAACAGGTTTGGCTTGAGAATATATAAATACAAATTGAGTGTTGGCTGGCTGTCATCAGAACAGCCAGAGACTTGAATACATACATAGCAAAGAAAACTAACAAGGAATAGGAATAGGAATAGGAATAGGAGGAGGAGGAGATGGCTGCTGCTTCAGGTCTCTTCTCATCTCCAGCCACTGCTCTCTTATTCCTCTTCTTTGTTGGTACAGCTGTTGAAGGAGTGCTCTTCTCAAAGCTTTCCAAGACTCTTGTACTCTCTGCATCTCCCAAGCCGGGCCAAGGTACTCCCATCTCGTAGTTGTTACTTCTGTGTTCTCTCAAAGTGTATTGCCCAATCATAAAGTACTCCAGTTTCTGCTAATTGATTAATATGTGATAGTTTTTTTTTTTTTTAGAACTTACAAATACCAAAGTTGAGTTTTTTTCCCTGATAATAAATACAAGGGTGGGATAATTAAGATAAATTGAGAGCTATGTACCATATATTCCATACTTTATTGGGGAGACAATCTCAAATATTCTATAACAATTATGTAACATCTTTATATGTGATCAGAGAAACTGGGGGGAAAAAGGAATCAGGATCTTAATGTAACCAGAGGGTTTACTAATCTATAATTTGAATTTTTTTTTTTTTTTTTTTTTCCAGTTCTGAAAGCTGGGGAGGACAAGTTCACAGTGTCATGGGCATTGGACCAGGATGCAAAGCAAGGCGCAGACTCATCATACAAGAAGGTGAAGGTGAGGCTCTGCTACGCTCCGGTGAGCCAGAAGGATCGCGGGTGGAGGAAGACCAATGATGACCTCAAGAAGGACAAGACCTGCCAGTTCGGAATCACCATAAGGGACTACACCAAATCCAACACCACCTTTGAGTACATGATCGAACGTGATGTGCCCACCGCTACATACTTCATCAGGGCCTACGTGCTCGACTCCAGCGATACGGAGGTGGCCTACGGCCAGACGACCGATGCAGACAAGACCACCAACTTGTTTCAGATCACAGGGATCACGGGCCGAAGCGCCTCGCTCGAGGTTGCCGCCGGTTGCTTCTCTGCCTTCTCTATAGCATCGCTGCTCTTTTTCTTTGTGAAGGAGAAGAGGAAGCCCAAGAAGTGATTGCAGTTTGGTTTTGTGGAGTCTACTTGCTTTCTCTTTTTCCATGCAGTAAGTAAGAAATAGAAATGAAAGGTAGTTTGTGGTAGAAAACAAGAATGAATAGAGTTGATTTATAGCCAAGTTATTGCTTTGTTGTGTTGTGGCCTAGTGCCTAGTTTGATTTTATGTCATATATGGATGGGGACCAAGTAAGCAGGGCTGGCAAGGGCCAGGAGACTAGAGCTTGGGAAAATTCTATTCAGGCACACCACTTTAAGAAGTCTACATTTCTTGGTGAGAGATTAGTCCTTCGAGTGGTGAATTAGCCTCCGAACGGGTAGGACTTGTTGATGAATTAGATATGGTAGTATTTATAATTGTTTTCTTTTAGTTAATGCGGATCTCCTGATTATTCGGATATTGTAACATCCTATTTCCCTATACAATATTTTTGTGTTTACTTATCTTTAAATGCATTATAATAAATATTAATGTGATTATTTATTATTATTATTATTATTGAACCAATGTTATCTTTTACTTACCTTATGATTTGAGTTTATCTAAAACACTGGTTAGTTTGATTATAATAAATATGACTAAATCTGAATTGGATTCGATTAATAAGATATATTATATATCTAAACTTATCCAAAACTAATCTAAATTTGTTAATATTTATAAAAAAAAATAAAAACAAGAAAAAAGGGAACTAAAAAAATACGTTTTTTTCTCTCCAGCCACGACGCAGAAGAGAACAAAAGAAAAACAGTGGGGAAAAAAAAAAAAAGAACAAAAGAAATGAGAAAAAAGGAGAGGAAAGAAAAGGGAAAGAGAAAGGGAGCAAAAAGGATAATATGATCCAAATCATTAATGGTCAATTTTCAAAGTGGAGTTCTTTTTTAGGCAAGTGTTGATATCAATTTTTTTTTCTTAACTTCTTACTTTAAATAGTTGTATAAAAAAAAAATTGTTCTTTTAATTTATAAATGAAAGTATATTTTTGACTTGTGCTAGATTGAGTTTTATATGTAGCTTATACTTGCCTCTATAATGATATTTATTTTCTTATGAATATAATTATAGTTATAAATAAATAATAAAAAATAGAAAAAGGGCTATGTTCTCTTCAATGAACAGAACATCTATAGATGTTCTGTTAAGGGAACAGAATAGAGGGAAAAAAAAACAAATAAAATGAAAAAGATTTGCTGAAATGAGGGAAAGGATGTTCTGTATTTAAGTTTGCTATTTTTCTAGCTAACATAATGCAGTTTAGCATTCTTATTCCTCATGTAACATAATGCAGTTTAGCAATGTTGTTCCTCATGTAAATGCCGATAGCGAGTTCGAGTGATTTTGGATTAAATTTATGTTAGAAGCCAACTGCATAGGTACATAGATGCTAAATTGCTAATAGTTATATGCATGTAGTAGTGTAGCGGCTTTGACCAAGCTTGTTAGACTTCTTTTGAAATCCAATCTTTTCCTTGCATTAAGGGCTTCATACAGTGTAGTTGTTGTTTGTATGACATCTCCTTTCTATTACGTTTAATGAAATCCAATTTTGTCTAGACTTCTGCATTATTCAGTATGTATGGCATTTACTCTTATACCTCAAAAAGATCATCATTGCTATTGTTTAATGCTTCAAGCTTGTTAGTTATATATGGCAGGAAGAGATAGTTCCAATGGTAAAGTCACAAAATCTTACTCTTTTTTTTTCCCAATAGTAAACTCACAAAATCTGCTTATTTTCAACGTGCATCGACTGGGATCAACTAAATTCAATAAATCTCTGATCACTAATGGCCAATAGGCTGGTGGAGGCATTTTCTGGTTGACAAGCTACAGTACGGTATACTTGTGGTAATATCTATATAGATGGTGTTCCAAAACTGATTGCTATAAAAAAAAGAGGAAATCATTCATAGGCCTAGTGTATGCAAGCTGGCATTGGAAACCTTCTATGGATGCTTCAGTCATTGACCTATCTACAGTTTTAATCATAAATCTATGTCAAACTTACATCTGTTGTTTTTTTTTTTAATGTTTTGTATGAACGTTGTAAACAAATATGATCTAGCCATTTAGAAATATGACTTACATGAGTCTATATTTCTTTTCGTGTTTGCAGATACAATATAATTATAACATTTACATATGAAACCTTATATAATACACGTATGGCTTATTGACTTGAGCATAATTAAGACTAAATATAATGAATGTTATAGATTCATTATAAATCATAAAATAAATTCATGGAGTTAAGGAGAACTGAACAGAGGAAATTGAACATATATTTTGAGAAGTCTACATTTTTAGGTTGCACAGCCAAATTTTATGGACCTACCATGGAGATTGTAGGTGATTACTGGATCACTGTTGTAGGGCTTCGGCCCATCATTCATGAGTATTTAGTAGTACATCCTGGGGTAAAATCAGGAATCATGATGTCATGGTCCCGGGCATATACGGGGATTTCTTAAAATATTGTCTTTTCTCCTAATAGTTCCAAACTAATTCGCATTAGATATCAATAAGACATAATAAGTTTAATATGCATGTTTATCTCCGCTTTTCTATATCTGCTATCATATCGCTCAAATCATACAGATGCTATATGTTGACCACTATTATATTCAAAACAAGTATATTAAATCCAAAATTCAATCTATAAAACATTCTTTATTTTATTATCATGTTATATATTTTCTCTATCACTTATTTCATGCATATGTATACATATATACACCATACCTAGTGTGTCTGTGTGTTATTATCCTTTTTTTGTAGTACTTATAAGGTCGTTCTATGATTCTAGTTTGACACGCCAAGATAGATTTCAAGGTTAACAAGGAGGAAAACACACCATAGCTAGGATCATATTTTAAGGAATTAACAGATTTTTAATAAGTGTATTTGCTGCAGGAGGGATACGAGAGACTCTTCTAGTTGGTTTTCTATTTTTTAGAAACTTTATTATTCATCTTTCTTTTGTTTACTTAAGCTTTTCGATGATATAATAAAGATCATTTGACCCTCCTATAAACTTGTATTTATCCTTATTTTTAGTAGAAATTTATTGTTTTAATTCCATATTGTCTTCTTATTGCACATGTATATGTATTTGTCGCAGTTATACATATGTATTTATGTGTTTTAGATTTGGTGTATTTATTTATGATATGTCGTCGAATGCTACCTGTATTTTGGGATGTGGGACATTACAGATATACATATATTCTTATATAATATCTTGATATGTTCATGTAATTGTAACATATGGGGATAGTATATACCACTGCCATATCATATACCCCTATTTTAAACAAATAGATGTCTGCGTAAAATGAATATGAGATTGAAGTAGACCAGAATAATCATTTGGTTTTGTGTCTCTAGTTGCTGTCGGATTTTTAAGATTAAGTTGTTCTCTAGGCTCCAAGCATAGAACTTGTATACTAGAGATTGAATACTAGAAGAGAAAGTAATACCCTAAAATTTGATAAACCAGTCTTAGTTGTAGCCCAAAATGAATACTGATATACAAATGTTCAACCAAATCAAATTTAGGTTGGATTCTTATGGAGACAATGAAGTCTACGATTTAGCCCGGGTTTGATTAGAGATTTAGCTGAGATTTGTTTTTTGGATTTTATTTTGATTTGAACTTTTTTTTTTTTTTTTGCATGTTGGGCACGCAGGAAGTTTTATATATTTCTTGTAAAACTTTAATTTTATTCAGTAAATTATTTTAGAGAAATATTTTTTAAAAATATGTGACTTTGTATTCTTAAATCTTTCTTTGTGTAATTCATGTTAGAGTGAGCATGTGACTCGTCTGAAAGGCCCAAATTTTATCTCTACATCATATTCTAATTCATTTTCAATTTTTCACTACAAACTCTAATTCCTCTTCTGTCCCATGTAATATTCAGATCTAGAATATCTAACATGGTTACATGTGGAACTAGCATATCTAATCAATTGAATTCAGATCTAGCAAAACTTACAAGAAAAGAGTTTGAACAAGAACCAAACTCGAATCCAAATATGATTTTTCTCTTTTTGGTCTGCTATATGTCCTGATCTTATAGCCATGGTGACTCAAATTTCTCAATCACCTGGCACATTCATTTTTAATAGCATCTTGCATGGTCTATATACAGCTTTGCATTTACGACTCAGCATACTACCGATTGTATAAACAATGTCAAAATTCTTAGCCCCAGAATCCAAAATGGCCTAACCTGTCAGATCCAAATATGGATAAAAATAGTTTTGACAAATCGACGCTTGGGCTCTTTGCATCCGTGCATTTTTGCATGTTCCTCCGCAGGAATGAAATGGAATTTCTAGCAAAAAAAGAAGTAAACTGGAGTAAGGCTTTGATGCTAGCTTAAACACTGGTGCCAAATGCAACCAATGCTCTTCAATTCAAGAAAATATGACGCAATGTAGAGTAAATCCCAAACTATTTACAATACCAGACTAAAAGTTCAAACCGGCAGATTGTAGTTCACCAAGGCAGGTGCCACATGCACATCTTAGCTGTAGTTAGATGGCAACTGTAAACTTGAGGTTAAAAAGAATTGCCCTTTCCAACACGGAGCAATTTAAAAGCACAGATTGTAAGAGTTGACCATGTTTAGCAAAGGGAAAGAACCCCAAACGACTTTTATTGAACTACCAAAAACCCACCAAATCTGGAAAGAGGACAAGAAGCACCCTCAGTTAACGAAAGTACACCCGTTTCCTGGTCAACCGAGCCCCCCTGGGGAGACAACTTCCCAACAGCCTTTCCCTCAATGTGGAAAAGGAAAATCACCAGAAGGGAAAAGGGAGTCAGAGCTACAAAGAGGCTCCTCTTTCATAGATGAACATGGTTCAAACTTTGGCATCATTGGTAGAGATTCAAGGGGACGACTAATTTTGGACCTCTCGAAGTGGGAGATGACAGAGCGGTTCAGTTTGGGTAGGTGGAGAGAAGGACTTTTGGAGGGAGAAGGGGAAATGGAGAAATTGGGGGAGGAGAATGTGCTAGGCAGTTCTCTGAAGGAGAAGAGGGAGGAGCTCAAGGAGGGGAGAGGAAGGGATGACTTACATTTATTGTGCATGGAGACTGATGAGAGGAGTGGAAAGGACTGGCTCGAAAAGAGTGCCTTGGGCCAAACACCCTCCACCCAACCACCCTGTTGCACTTTTCCTCCGGTCAACTACTCACCACTAGGCACCTTGGGTCAGCAATTTCCCACCCAATACAAGGCTCGGGTGGGGTCAACAATGGAAATGTGGATGAGGGAGTCAGCAATTTCTCACCTAATTTCTTACCCAACATGACACTCAAAGTGGATGAGGGGGGCAAACTTGGGGACAAATGTGACCAAGGAACCAAAATAGACCCAAGGGTAACTCAAAAAGAGAATGAGGATGTGAATAATGTTGGAGTTGTGAGCTATTCCAAGGCCCAGCAATCTAGTGAATTAAAAGAAGTCCAGATGAATTTTGAGACTGCTAATATTGTAATCTACTCCAAAACAAATGCTTCTCAAAGTGATTAAAAGGACTTTCTCACAACTCTTAAAATCCTGGATAAAGATTTTGCTAGAGACACAATAGCCAAGTTATTATAGAATGTGATGAAAGGGAAACAAATAAGGACTTCCATAAAGTCATGACGTAGACAGGCTTTCCGTCTCGCAAAAAAGATACGGGACAGGAAGGAACTCCAAATCAGAGCAACAACTCAAGACCCACCTGGAATCTCATAGGAGAAGTCGGTCATGCCCTCACTAGATAAACTATCAGCAAATGAGGCAGGGAGTGATGAAGCGACAGAACCAGCTCCAGGTAACCTGAAGGCCATGAATGATACGCATAGGTTCTTGAGCCGGAGGAGGAGACTATCAAAAATAGATAAGTGATTCAGGCGATTACTCTAAGCAGACGGAGCAGAAGACTGGAGAAGAAAAAGGGGGACAACAATATCATGCTAGCCAAATTGCAATTTCGGTCACCAAGCATAAAGCTCTCCTTTTGGAACTCGTTCCAGGTATCTCTCATTTAAATATTGATATACTGAATTTAATTCCTGATAACATGTTATTATCCGTGGCTAAGATTTGTGATATTGACATGGGATTAGAGGAAGTAGAAACCAATAATATTTTAACACAACTTAGATCGCTGGACGATTCTAAGTTGGTAGAGAGTAAAACGAGCGATTAATATCACCCGTCATTTGTGGAGAAGCTTGTTATCATTTTCCAATGATATGTATGTTTTGGATTAATAGGGGATTGGGTAATCCCACCAAGTGATGTATGGTCGTAGAGATCATTCGAAAAAACAAAATTGATATTGTTTGTTTGAAAGAGACTAAACTCACTGATCCTTCCAATAGACTACTCAAGACAATTGGCCTCAATAACACTTTTACTTTCCAATATAAAAATGCTTGCAAGGCATCTGGTGGCATAATACTCGGCTATAACAACAAATTTGACCTGCTCGATACATGGAAAGTTGAGTTTTCTCTCTCGATAAGAGTTAAGAGGTTTACTGATGGGTGGATTCAAACAATCACAGCAGTTTATGGTCCTAATGACACCCAATCGCGACCACTTTTCTGGGACAAAATTAAGAGTATAAAAGATAGATGGAGCTCTTCTTGGATCATAGGGTAGATTTTAATATAACTAGACTCATTCATGAGAGAAAAGGAATGGACCGTAGCCCCCGAGATAGAGATATGTTCAATGAGGTTATCTCGTAACTAAGACTTACAGACATGCCTTTTAACAACCGTATTTTCACATAGACTGATATGAGAGAAATTCCAAATTTGGCTAGACTGGACAGGGTTCTAATTTGTCAGGATTAGGACTCGAGATTCCCACTAGCCGATCTCAAACCCCTAGAGAGAATCACTTTTTGATCATGTACCTATTTGTCTAGACTCCAGAAAGCACCATCAACAAAGAAGGTTTCATTTCGAAAAATGGTGGTTAGAGTATAAAGAGGTGCATGATCTCGTCAGGGAGAGCTAGTTACAGTAGACCTCGGTAAAGGATGCTACTGGGAATATGTGTATTAAGCTTCGTCGCCTCCGCAAAGTGTTATGGCACTGGGAGAAAAGACATCGCCTCCTCTTTCGCGAGTACAAAACTAAATTATTGGAGGAAATAGATAACCTAGAGAAGTATGAAGAGACCAGGTCTCTCAGTATGGAGGAGAATTCCAGATTAAATTTTTGAAAGGCCATAGAGGAAATCTATAGGAGAGAGGAAATAATGTGGAAGTAGAGAGCACGGTACAAATGGACAAAGAAAGGAGATGCTAACATTGCCTTTTTCCACAGATCTGCCTGTATGCATTGAAAAATAAGATTCATACATTGCAATCTAAGAAATGACTTATTTATGGACCTCAAATACAGGAGCACATACACCAACACTTTAAAAAACTATTTGGAATGAAAAATAATTTTCAGACTGAGAATGAAGAAGAATGCTTGGCCCACCTACTCGACCTTACACGACTTTGAGTTAGAGATCCAAGAAGAGAAAATTAAGCATGCAGTGTGGGAATTGGGCCCTAAAAAGGCCCCTGGTCCGGATGGATTTCCAACGTTCTTTTATAGGACCTTCTAGTAGGAAGTCAAGGAAGATCTAAAAAAGTTGGTAAATGAAGTCTACAATGGTAATTCTAGACTTGATAGGATCAATTATTCCCTCATTACACTTATCCCTAAGAGGGTGCAAGTGGAGTGAATTGGGGACTACGGGCTCATCGCTTTGTTGAATTTCTCTTTTAAAATCATCACGAAAATCATATCCAATAGACAAGCACGCAAACTGTAAAATATGATTGGGGATTATCAGACTAGCTTTATAGTAGGAAGAAATATATTGGAGTGGATAGCATCAGCATATGAAATTGTTCACCATTGCAAAAAAAACTAAATTTTGAGAAAGTCTATGACATGGTAAAATGGGATTATTTAATTGAGATTTTACACCTTCAGGGTTTTGGAGAGATGAATCTCATGGATAAGGAATTGGCTTACATCAGTAAAAACACATATCATAGTTAACGGTATAGCAGGCAAAAAGATAGTGCTCACAAGGGGACTACGGCAGGGAGACCCACTTTCCCCCTCCTGTTTGTGCTTGTTGCTGATGGCCTCAACATAATATTCAGGAAAATGGCGAATGCCGGACTAACAAAAGGCCTAGTAGGATCTACCTCTATATCATATATCAACCTCCAATACGTAAACGACACACTCATATTTGGAAGTGATAGTTTACATGAAGCAATCCACATCAAATGGGGCCTTCGCTATTTTGAAGCATGGTCAGAACTGATGGTAATTTTTTCTAAAATCTCCTTTATATGTTTAGAGCATAGGAACCTTATTATGAATCTTATCTTTGAGATTTTTAGATGTAAAGAAGAATAATTCCCAATGAAATACCTGGGTATCCCCATCAGACCCGGAAAACTCTCCAAATAGGATTGGTATCCCTTGTTAGACTGCTTTGAGAAGAAACTAGAGAGCTGGGAGGGAGGGTTATCAGACTCAGTGCAGTTCTATCTTCACTACCCCTATATTTGTCCTTCTTTCTATTACCATGCTAGGTTAGAAACAAAATAGATCAAATCAGAAAGAATTTTCTATAAAACGGTACAACCGATTCTAACAAATATCATCTTGTTTTCCTGGAGGTAAGTCTGCAGATCTAAGACAACGGGTGGTCTGGGAGTCTTGAACTTGAGAACTTTCAATTTGTTGCTAATAGCAAAGTGGTGGTGGCACCTAATTGCACGCCCCAAGGGCGATTTCCAAAACCTCGTGCACTCAAAATATTGTTCTTGAAATGGTATATGGCATGCGGCTAACCGAAATACACTAAATTCCTCTTGCTTATGGAAAGAGGTGATCATGACCAAACATATAGTCTAACCAAGTCTGAAATGTAAATTAGACAATGGTCGAAGAATCACCTTCTGGCATAACCGATGGTATACACAGATTCCCCTCAAAATCCTATTTCCTATGGCATTTGAACTATCCTTGAATAATGATGCATTGGTTGACTCTCAATGGAGAAGAGCAAGATGGCGGCTGAATCTATCCCATTCCATCTCAATCTGGGAGAAAACTCAAATCCGTGATCTAAGGTCTCTCCTAAATGAAATAACACCATTCGAAACAACTGAGGATTAGTGGAGAAGAAATAAGAATAGAGTGTTCTCGGTAAAATCCACATATCACACTTTATGGATAGCGGAGTAAACCCTAGGGACACAAATTGGATCTGGAATACAAAATGCCCATCCAAAGTCAAGGTATTCTTTTGGTTGGTCCACAAAAATGCCCTCTTCACATGGCCAGCATTACAAAGACGGAGTTGGTTAGGTCCAAATTTTTGTGTCTGTGTAGCAAAGATGAGGAGTCTACCCACCATTTAATGCTAAATTGCAACTTCGTTACTGATCTCTGAATTTGTTGTGTAAGAAAAATCGGGATCAATTTAAACATGGAGGAAGGAAGTTGCATCTGGAGTAGATTATGTTTTAATGGTCGGCCTCCATATCTGCTAGAACACTAGCTACAGCAATATGTTGGAATGTTTGGCTGGAAGGAAATAATAAAATTTTTAATTTTATAGCTCGTTCCTTACATATTTGTACCCGTTTAATTATGCATGAATTTTCTCTTTGGACAGATATACCTTCTAACGAGGAGCGAGTACAGATTTCAGATAAATCCTTAGAGAATGAGATAAGTTCTCCTGGACCCACATGATTCACAACATCCAACCTTCAACCTGAAAAACACATCCACCCAACTACGATAGGAGAAGAGGATTTGACAAATTTGTTTGTTCCTTCCTTTCTTCTTTTTATATATCTTTTATTTATGTAAGAACTAATATATTATGAGAATCATTCATATGGCTGATCGAACTCCGTAACTCTTTTCTGGTTCTATTATTCTCTTACTAATAGATAGTAATGCGAAGAATTTCCACCCGCCGTTTTACTTTAAAAAAAAAAAAAAGAGTTGAAGGCCACGGAAAGAGAGAAAGTATGCCAAATTGGATTGCTATATAAATATTTTGACTGATTGTTTTTTGGTATAACTTGCTATAATTTGTGACAATAATCGCTGGATCACAGCCAAAATGCCAACCCCTCTTCTTATACAGAGGGATTTAAGTTCGTATAGACATACATACATAAGAGAGCTTGACCACAAAAATGGAAAAATTGAAAAACATAACTAATGATGCAGAAAGGAGCCCTCCATATAACGTGCAGTAGGAGAAACTAGTCATGCAATTGCACCAAGTTGCTGCGTCTCCGTACTGTACCACGTGGCACTGCAGAATGCTTATACTTTACTTGCTAATCAGAAGAGACAAGCTGTTTCAAATCGAGCAAAATGGTTTAAACAATGTACAAAGGGGTTTCAGCAAACACATTTTTCTCAGTAGATTTGACTTTTTTAAGTTCGTTCCTGCCAAAATATAGGTACAATACAAGAGCCCAAAATAATTCCAAGAAACCAACAACATTGAGGGGCATAAATCTCCCAATGGAAAAGCATGGACATCCCAAATAAACCTAGTTCGCATTGCCAACCTACCAACCTTTCTTTCGAACTGAATTATCACAATACTGACTCGTTTTATAGTTTGGAAGACCGACAGCAACGAAAAACAACAAAACAGCATAACACACTGGCATAGCTAATAAAGAAGGCAAGTATAACATGTACAATTGCCACAAACAAATGTGTGTAATGAGATCAAGAACCAAGAAATGCCTCGACATGGGAAAGCTTTTAGACCGCATCAAGGTAGCACTAAATTAAAGTGGCATGGAGATTATCTTGTTAGCAGTGAATTTCTTGAAAAAAAAAAAGCGAAAAAAAGGAACAAAGATTAATCAAAATTTAAGATGTTACTATGCTTCGTAGTGTCCAAGGAAAATTCATTTGATTCATGTCACCAGCTTTCACCACCCGTCCCGCCTTGTTGACCTGAGAAGGGGAAGAATAATAATGAACAATTGAATGATCAAAATGACTCCAGTCCTGGGCAGATTATCATAATAACTAAAGACGCTACTGCATTACCAAGACCTTCCCAAATATTCATAATATAAAATCAAAAAACTGAAGCATAAATGCAATTACCATAACTAAGAAACTGACACTTACTATTACCAACTCTCCCCACACAATTCAACAGAAAAATTATGAAGGGTGTGTTTGGTGTTTCTATCACATATAAATAAGGAAAATGTAGCTTCTCCAAACTGCTGCTTCAGATTTGTGATTTTCCACCAAAAAAAAAAAAAAAACCGTAGAATCAGTTACAGAGTTATACCAAAGAAAAATGCTGACTTGCTTTATGAATGCACTCTTCATAAGCGGTGCCGAGCACACTCTACGGCTAATGCATAGTTTCAAATGGTCCCACCTGATAAGCAATCAGCTTGAAACGGAGAGCAAAAGAAAAGGAAAGAAACCATGTATATGGGATGACAGCTTAACCAAAAAACAAAAAAAACAGGCACATATTATTCTTCAAACAACAAATAGATTCAAACATTTCTGAGTCTAGAATCTCATTAATCACTAAATTGACAAACCGACATCCAACTTAGTGAAGCAAATCAGATTAGCCTTGGCAACAGCCCGTGCCCGGCACAGGCGTGCGGCGCCGTGCCATGCCGAACGTGGCCCGGTGCCAATCGGGCGCGTGCCATGCCTCAGGCAGCTCGGGACGGGCTCGCCGGGCACGAGCATGGGCATTTTTTCAATTTTTTGAAATTTAAACTGGTATAGTTGTTTTTGACCGGTAAGAATAGATGATTAAACAAAAATTTAGTATGGAAAATGGAATTTTATTTCATTGAATATCATGAAATTTATAAATTTGTTCTATAAATCTCTTTGGATGTCATACAAAGCCCAAAAAAAAGGGAGAGAACCCTAATCATCACCCTCAACTTGTACTTTGTATTTCTTAGAGAATTATGAGTTAAAAAAAATTATATGAAAAAAAATAAAGTGTAAAGAGGAAAAAAATGAAGACTAATAGTGTAGAAATCTTCAATCTTCATCGAGTGAGTTCTCCTGCTCCATTTCGGCTGCAAGTCCTTGGTTTCTTTCTGCTGCATCAAGTCAGATGTTTATGCATACACACATCTCCAATGTGTTTGCTGCTACTGAGCTCCTCCATTCCGTTATCATTCTTCCACCTCCACTAAAAATAGACTCCGATATTACTGTAGATACCGAAAAAGTTAGTATATCACAGGCCATATTGGAAAGCACATGATATATTTTTTCCTATGATTTTCACCATGCCAAAATATCAAAAACTTCATAATGGTCACATGGATTACTATCTGCGGTGGCCCTATCTAGATAGTAATAAAGTTCATTAAAAAAAATGTGAGTTGGCCTGGGCTTTTTGCGGTTGAATAAAATTGATAATATTGTGTTTGAATTATCATCATTTTCAATGCAGGGTTAGTTTGTTGTATATGAGGATTTGTTACCGTCCATATCTTTATATAGAGAGTAAAAACAACAACTAAGTCTTTTATCCCAAGTATTTGTGGTAGGCTGCATGAACCAAAAAAAGAATCACGCTGGATCGATCACTTTGATAGTCCTTCTCCATTCATTTCTATCAAGTAATATCTCTTCATTTAAACCTCTAGAATCCATATCTTTTCGTATCACTTACATCCATATTTTTTTCAATCTTCCCTTCGTTCTTTTAACTTGTCCTACATTGATAAACACCTCTCGTCGAACTGATGCATTTGCAAGCCTACATTGCACATGACCAAACCATCGTAAGCGATCTTCTCGCATCTTCTCATCGATGAGAGCAACACCTACCTTAGCACGAATATCTTTATTTCTCATTTTATCTCTCTTAGTATTGCTACATATCCAGCGGAGCATGTACATTTTTGCTACACATATCTTCTGTGAATGACGTTTCTTTATAATCCAACATTCCGTACCATATAATAAAACTGGCCTAATAACAGTCCTATAAAATTTTCCCTTCAATCTTAACGGAATGTTACGGTCGCATAAAACTCCCGTTGTCCTCCTCCATTTCAACCAGCCAGCTTGTATCCTATGGTTAACATCATTATCGATCTATCCATCATTCTGAATAATAGAACCCAAATACCTAATCGATCTCTCCATCATTCTGAATAATATCATTATGTACTCTATATATCTTCATATATAGAGTACATAATATATAAATATGTTTTAACACCATTAATTAATTCTTGAATATTATTTTGTACAACCTATATTTCTATGAAATAATTATATTAAAATTTTTATTCCACCTAATTTTGTTCGTGGATCTATAGCGGTGGCAAAATAAATTATGGTAAGTTTTTAAAATATTTGCTAAATTTAATTTCCATTGGTCCCACAATATTTTCAAAATTGTGGTTAGTCCTATTTTCATAAAAAAAACCAAACTAATTTTGGTTAAATAATACAGTACAATGTGTGTGGTTGGGTAATAAGTCTTAGAAAGTGCCTTAGTTGCATCTTCAAATTTTCTTAAAAAATTACAAACACAATACAATTAATTCCATTCATTTGGATCCAATATACAAGATTGTAATTCCATTTTGTTAAATAAATTTACTACATCTCTATATTTAATTGCCTCATCTAACATCCTGAACGTGGAATTCCACCCTGTTCTAACATCTTAGGGTAAAAATTTTTGTGAGATTTTAAAAATTTTATATATTTGTTTAAAAGTTTGTATTCTTGACCCACTATATTTTATGAATGGTATTGCATTTCTAAGTTAAATTATAGATTTGTTTACAACTCTTAATCTATTTTGAACACACAAATTTATTATATGGCAAAGACATTGAATATGAAACTTCTAAAATTGATATGATAATATTTTTTAAATTTCAATTGCGACCGTATTTTTGGAAGCATTATCAAAAGAAATAGAAAAAAAATTCATTTTATTCCAAAAGCCAAAAAAAACACTAAATAAAAATTGTGAAAGATTATGTGCATTGTGAGGAAATTCAAATCTTCTAAACCCTACTATTTTTTTTAAATTCGCCAATCGTGATTTATGTAATGGGTTATTAGACACAAAAAATGGCTGCCATTTAATTCTTCCCAACAATAGGAAGTTATAGCAACTCTACAAATGAATAAAATTAAAATTGCAATTAATGTTTAACTTCTATCATTATATATTTTAACTATGTCGAATTTATATATTGATCTTGAGACTTTTTTTAATTTGAAATTATGTGTTGTTCTGAGAAATTTTTCAAATTAAGATCTTCGACTATTGAAAATAGTTGTTCTGTAACACTATATAAGTAGCTAATTGTTTTCTATCAGTTATAGGATTATATTTAAATATTCATAAAATACCTCAATATGTGTTTAGTTGTGTTTGTTGAGGCTCATTTAGTGAGTGTGTTTTTTCTAAATGCCTTTTTAAAATGACCCAATCCAGTTCCTTTAGGGAAGGAGTAGAGTATTTGGTAATATTTATATTTAGTTTTTCTAACACCACCTTCTATAAAATTTTCAAAATGATTCCAAATATCATATTTGGAAGCTCTAGAGGAGATGGTTACACTTATGGAAGGCTCGGGAATTGTAAATTGTGCGGGTTCTTCTTGTGGTAAATTAGAAGAATCTATATATTCATGTGATGCAACTTGTGGAAGGTTTTCTAATGATTCTTGCAAAAAATAGTATTCTTTACTTGTTAAAAAATGAGCAAAACTACTCGCGGCTTGAGAAGTAGAAGCGACGGACGAGTATAGATACATAGTAAATAACCATGAAAAATGCCGAATTAAATTTAGCTTAAAAATAAATGTATAACGCTGCAAACTAAAGAGAGAGTTTGAGAGTTGAGATTTTTTTCTTGTAAAGAGAGAGGAGAGAGAGTCAAGCTCTCTTGCTCTTTGAAGAAGAACGGAATTGAAAAAAAACCTGCTTCTTTTTTTTCTAATTCGAGAGAGGAGAACTTAAATCTTGATGAATTTTGTTACTTGAGCTTTATATTTGGAAAGATTTAAGAGATGAAGAGAGTTGTAGTTTGTTTAAGTGTTGTGAGGAAAAATAAATTTGGATGAATAATAGGGTATTTATAGATGGGAGTAGAAGATTTTTGTAAAATAAATTGCTAACCCCCCCCTCCTCCTCCAACACCCTTTTTGACCGTTAGGGTTTCATTTTGAATTTTTTTTTTGCAGAAAACCCCCTAGAGGTAGTTTATAGCCATTGGGAGGTTTTCTGCAAAAAAAAAAAAAATGCAGAAAGCACCCCCATTTAAGTGCCAACGCACTGTTGTCGTGCCCGGCACATGCCGAGCACGGCACGGCCTTGCCGGCTCGAGCTGCAAGCTCGAACAACATGGCTCGGGCACGGCCCGAGCCAAGCCGGCGTGCCGTGCGGGGCACATGCCTAGCACGTGGGCTCATTTCCACCCCTAAATCAGATAATCCCATTAAAAGACATTATTGATTCATAAGGTGGAAATCTCTAGTATAAAGGCACAAATCAGGATACAATAGTAAGAAGCATGTGATATTTGTACAATTAGATACAAAGATAGTTACAGCAAGTTGACTGGGACTTGGATCCTATAATTGCACAAACTCATGCGTGTATCTAATAATTAGACCTTACCCCAAAGCCTTATCATTTATCACACTGTAAAACTTATAAAATTCTCTAATCCAACACAGTAATGTTGCAAATATTTATCAGACACTGCTAAAACTTATAAAATTCTCTAATTCAACATAGTATGTTCGCAAATATGCTTATGCACATACATCCATATCCACCTTTGGATATGCATGTGTTGTATGTAGTTCCCAACTGGTAGTATCCTCATGGCCCAAAAAAAGAAAAAAGGAACCGGTAGCATCCTCACAGTTTGATTACGTGTTATGAAAACTGAGTGTATAGGAATATGTCCAAGCACCAGACACATTACAAAATCTGAAAATTGTACAGCTCAACAGGAATCTCCAGAAAAATTCAAAGTCAATGATTTATGTCCTTATATGCTTTTGTTACAAGATATTCATTGAATGCTGAATTCTTATGTGGGTGATCACAATCTATAAACTGCCCATAATGAACTACAATTGCCATTCGATCTGCCATCCATTAGTTTTCAGTAAAGCCGCATAAAAACGTCCTATGTGCTACTGTCATAAAAACGTCCTATGTGCTACTGTCATACACTGAGCAGGAGCTTCCAAGAGGCCAGCCATTCTAGAACAAGTCCCATATGAGAAAAGATTAAATACATGGATTTTTCCGAACTTCTCCCTCAAAAAAATGCAAGCTACTATATTTTTAAAGTTCACGGGAATTGCTATAAACTAATACCAGTGTTTTAAATGTTGGCCGACAAACTGATGCATCAGCTAGATGTATCATTTTTCAAGAGTAGGCACAATATGGGAAAAGATATTTTCGGCCAGTTTGAAGCTTAGGTGTGCAATGATATGGGGAAAAAAAATTCCTAGATCATTTTTGGCCAATTTTCTCATATTTATTGGTCACTATTTCAGGCTCTCTATATTTATCAACTTTTGGCTAATATCGGGCATCAACGACTTAGGACATGTTTGTTTGGTTGGGAAGTAAAGTAACCTACTTTCACTGCTCATGTATTTGTCTTGCCAAGAAGAAAATTGGATGTTACAATCATTAGATGTGTATCCTATGTGGCACTACCCTAGCTTCCTCTTTTTTCTACCCCTCATTTTGGGTTGGAAGAACTCTTGGAGCGCAAGGAACAAAAAAAATAATCGCTTATTGGTATTCCATTGAACTATCAAAAACTAGTTCAAGGTCATATTCTATACCTAAAAAGCAAATAAAATACTAGAAACATTAACTTATTTAATCAGTAAAATAATATTTCCGTTTCTTAGGGGGCTCTTCGGGTTAGCTGCATGAGTAAATGGAGTTGGGTAATGGAGTTACAGCCCCTTAATAGTTTTCCTTCTTCCAGAAAATAACATCACACACAAGATCTCTAAGAAGAACCGTGGTCCTCAACTTCCATTTTGGAAGTTCTTGGTTTCTTCCTCTCTCTCAACATTTCAGGCAAACCAAATAGAGCCTTAAAGCTTTGGCTCAGGTTTATTTGGGTCTATTTTAGTTTTTTGAAGGTTTGACATTCAGTTAATTTATGTCTCAAGGCTTTTGAGAAGCTTCAAATGGTTAATCATTGATTCATAGGCTTCATGTATTTTTCCCACAAGTGTACCCTAAAATGTTTTACCTACCTTTATATGATGTGTGAATGTATTGCCTCAAGAATCTTATATCTGACATTTAGGACATACTTTTACCAATAACATATGAAAATACCAATATTTGCTTAATATTCCTGATATGTCACCCTAAGGTATCAAATGTGGAATTTTTTTCCATCTGATACAATTCCGATATTAGATAGTTAGAACCTCGAAAACTATGCATCTTATCCCAAACAACTATTTACACTAACTTGGATTATTACAGATACCACTTGTGATAGGGACGAGATTAACTGAACCAGAAAAAGTGAACAGAAGGTCAGTAGTATGCAAATAAAAAATTCCACATGCATCTGTTTCAAGAAAATCATTTCTCTGAGGGCATCAACTTATGTATTACCTAAGTAATCAAGTGTGCTCAGGTAAATGTATGCAAAGTTCAATAGACATTCATACAAAACAATTATGCTATCCATTATTCCCAACTTTTTAAGTTTCACAAGTAAATCAGTCAAAAACTAAAAGTATCAAAGGAATTTCGAGCACAATGAAAATTTGTCTAAAGTATTATAAATAATAAATTGGTTTTTAGTGTGCATACCTATCCACGCTTCTGCTACCAAGAAATCCCGGTTCCCTTCCTCTTTGAAAGCCTCTTTGGTCACCCAATGGCTTATCCCATGAATCCCCAGTGCCCCCACGAGATCGAGACCTATCCATGAAGTCCAAACTCTTTGGCTCCTCAAACGTATCAGACTGAGAAGACTGCCTATCAGTGGAAAATGGAATCCTGCTGCCACTGGAACCAGCAGCTTTCTGGCCAAACCGTACCTTGTCATCCCACTCACGGATAAGCTTCTCGAGATCCTTTTCTCTCTGAGAAATGTGCTCCTGGAGATTAGCTTGTTGTTCAGAAGAAGTCTGCTCAGAATCTCCATTAATCTTCATCTCACTTTCTTCAGTCAGCGCCTTCTTAGATTATCTATTTCCACTCTCAGCAGCTTCTCTTCTTCTGTTTCGGGTCTAAGAATTGAATAGCAAGATATATAAGATAAACATGTCAAGAACAAGAGAGAGAGAGAGAGAGAGAGAGAGAGAGAGAGACCTTAAATTCTCCAATATAAAGAACGCACAGTCAAAACAAGGAGGTAAATGCTATGCTAATGCTATTGAACTAATCAGTTAAAACATCTTTTACAAACTAAAACCAATATGATGAAACTGCCACTTTCAATTAATTGTACATCCATCAGCTTTCAAAAGAATCAACACAGTACTGGAAAACCTTAAATACACATTATAAACCGTGACAATTTCCTAACCATCTCCCCTATCTTATGTGTGATTAGCAAATAAATTTTTCGATATTTCTTATCAACACAGAGGTGGTGTTTTAAATATCGGCCGTTATAGTGGACAAAGAGCCGATATCTCCTTTTCAATCCTGTTCCACTACGATATGATGCTCTCCATTACGTTTAGAATTTTAGGCCCTTTATTGGTGGTACGTCGGGCTGAACCCAATACAACACATGCCATATCAAACTCTAAAAATTGGATGTAGAAGTTATTCATTTCTATTAGATGACTCAATTATTTGAATATTAGATACGGTGTAGGGTTAGTTTCAAACTCAATAACCAAGGACTCTAAATGATGTTTTATGTAGTTTTAAGCATGTATTCCCTTATTCAGTTTCAATAAGTACAAGCGGCATTGTACATTTATATTTTTATTTTGATATTCAATATTTGTTAAATGTCTCTGACATCTCTCCAATAACCGATATCTGATATGGAACTCTTTTGATTGATATATCTCCGCCATTCGATATTTAAACACTATAGGGAGGATTAATTCATCACATGTGATACCAGTGTTGCTCATATCCAATTTCTTGAAGTAATTTTCTTCCACTTTCCTGGCCATTTCTTTAATTTACTTATGGGGAGCTATAGCAGAGATGTAGTCATCCATTCAGTTACCAGATATCTCAAGTTTTCTATAAAATCAATAGAGCATAGCATGCTTCGATTCAAGGTCTCCAAACCTCTTGTGCACTTCTGGCTTCTCAAATATCTGATATTTGTATATGCTTGCCTATTCCCACTGAAAGGTATCTAAAGTATACGTGAAAAGTTGTTCCAGCCCCAATATGACAGCCTTTTTTAAATCATTAAAATGCTTGGAAAGCAAATGGAGAGGAAGAGAACAAGCTATCCAAAAATTGAAAGATACATAGATTCTCCTACAACAAATGACAGGTCACCGAAGTCGGCCACAATCCAAACCACAATCAGTTGCCCTACGGCCTTGATTAAAATACAGCAGACAGGATATATATAAATCCAATATCTATAACTTACTTGTTCTTTTTACCAGCATTTTCTTGTTATCACTAATGGACAGTTTCACATTTTTTCCTCCTTCAACAAGATATTTAAGTGGCTACATGAGAATGATTTGGATAGGAAGCAACGAAATTGTCGCTGACTTCCTTGCAGTCTTTCCCCCCATCAGTGTCGCCCAAATTATGTTTGGCTTGGGAACAACAGGACCCATATTCTCTCTTTATTGGATAAGCGTGATGTTTCCTGTTAATTTCCTCAGTTAGATTTTTGTGTTCCTCTTTCTTTTTAAGCTCTGCCGGAAGGAAGATCCTACAACTATAGGAAAGTAGATGATGATCCTAGTACCTTCAAGTCTATAGATGGAGTTGAATAAGCAACTGGTGTCTGAAAAAAGCTAGGCATTTTTAGGTGGCTAGGTGGCACTAGTGCTTAAGTCATCCATAGCAGTCTACTTAGACCAGCCATGGCAGGCTACGCCCCCTTTTACAACACTGTAAACAATCTACTAAGACCTTTATGGAAGATGTAAGATAAGTTTTGATGTGTGGAACAAGTTATTAGAGTTTCTGTATTATTTTCTTTTAGAAACTTATTTGAAAATTTTGCATTGAGTAAGCACTAGAGTCATTTCTATATCTTCCATAAATCCTTGACGACAATTGAAATATCAATAACTAACAAAATGATGAGAGAAGAGGAGAAAAAAAAAAGTTGAAAATTAAAAGCATCATGCCCTACAGCAAACACTTTGGTAGCTTTCAGTGGAGCTCATGTACAAGATTTTCCATCACATTTTCAAAATAATATCCCACATGTTTCTCAACATTGCATGAACCCTACAGATAATTGGGAAACCAAATAACTTTAGCCATTTCAGTCATTGATAGGCAAGTGTACAAGGATTGAAACTGGCAAATAAAAAAAAACAATTTAGAGGCACACAAATTTTAGTGTAGTGTCCATGTGCAGCATATCGAAAACTATGAAATGGTCCATGTGCAGCCGATGTGTCACTACTTATGACTTACTCTATGGAAGTTAAACAACTTGACTGGAGACATTTACGCAGCATTCATTCACTGGATATAAATGCTTTCAAAGCAGGAAAAGGTGATGACATCCAAGCACCTATGAAGTCCATTACAACATCAAAAAAGAAGCAATCAGGCCACATCTCTCTATCTGAATATGTGAAAGACAGTGTCAACTTCTCAATGTGATTTGAGCACAAAAAACATGTATCTGCATTGCTTCTTCTATGAACTCCATTACACACAGAAAATAATAATAATAATAATAATAATAATAATAATGGTAACAATTTTCTTTTAGATTGTCTTAATAAGAGGTTTGCCACTTTCAAAAAGAACAAATCAACTCTTACTTTGGTTGCCTACATATATCGAAGTCGAGTTACTAAACAGGGGTTGGGAAAAAAAAACAGTCAATGTCTACAATTAAAAGATTAAATCACTAGAGATAAATGCTTTCAAGCAGGAAAAGTCTTGGAGACCAAAACACCTTTTTAAGTCTATGCAAGGCATTGAAAGAGAAGTGATCATGTAAAAGAGTATATCAAAGATAGTGACACAACTTCCCTACATGATTTGGCAGAACTTTTATTATCTGATTTACTTTTTCTACAACTCTTTCATAAAATTCATATATGGCAAGGAATTTTAATTAAATTGTAAAAATAAAAAATTGTTTGGTAATTAACTTTTTTCTTTAAATAAAACCTAACTCCGCTGGTTAGCTGCCAATGCATATTGAGGAGATTTAGTGCATGAAGCACAGACACTTCAAAGTGAGTCTCGCATCCACGTCAGAAATGTATTGGACAATGACACTTGCACAATAATTGTTGATACCTATCGAACATAACAAAACTGTGCCAGATTTTAATCCAAAAACTTGTGTGTCGGAATCGTATCCGCTCCCAAAAGTCTTAGAAATCGTGTCTTCTTTCAAAAAAGTTATAAAGATTGCAAAGCATTATGGAGTCATACATTACCTAAGGAAAAAAAAAATCTTTTGACATAAAATGGATACTAAGCTATATGCCTTACATAGATAGAGACTTCAAATATTTTATTCAAGGTATCAGTTTATTAGATTAAATTTAGATTCATTTCTTTAACATAGTTATTTGATTAAAATTTATATTTAACTAATATCAAAAAAAATCTTTTTATCACTTCAAAGAAAATATGTCTTAATGATTAAGGCTGTGTTTCGATTGAGGAAAAATGAAGGAAAAGAAAAGGAAAGGAAAAGTACTTTCCGCTGTTTGGTTAGAAAAAAAATTAGAGAGAAAATAAAAGGAAAAGAAAGTGAGAAAATATATCAGATTTTTTTCTTTTCCCTTTTCTTCCTTAAACCTAAGAGAAAATGAAAGAAAAATGAAAGTTAAGCGAAAAAGGAAAAAGGAAGAGAAAAATTTTCGGATCTATCCATCTCTCTCCGCCCTCTCATCTCTCTCTCTCTCTCTCTCTCTCTCCCCCTCTCCCCGATCTCGCTCTTTCTCTCCGAGCCATTACCTCCAATCCCTCTCATCTCTCCGATCTCTCTCTCAGAGAAGTATTATAGGCTCCTTCTCCATCTAGATCTAGATCTAGACATTTTGTTGTCTCTCTCTGATCTCTTTCCAATTTCTCTCCTATCTCTCTCTCGCTCTCAGTTTTGTCTTTTATTCTCTCTCCCTCTCTCTCTATACAAGCTGAAGAAGAGGGCCTATTGGTATTCTTGAATCCATGGCAATAGAAACTTTGGCAGTAGTTCAAACTGCTCAAGAGGTAGTTGGACATCTTCATTTGTTGTTCTCTTTATTAATATTATTGTTGTTGTTATCTTACTTTGTCTGATTTGAGTTGTGGTTGTTGGGTTGTTTGAGCAGTGATTGCTAATGGGTTAGCAAAAGTTGTGATTTGTGGTGGATTGACCATGAAAAGATCCAATCTTTTTAAGTTTTTCTGATAGGAGTTGGGATTTGGAGCATACCCACATGAATCTAATATCCATTTTAATTAAATTGTTATGTAAACAAGATCCTTCTAACACATTGGGTTCACTTTAGTTAATTTTTCCTGATAAATCCTATTAACATAGCCAGAACTGCATATACTAATTTGATGTTCAGACCTTGAGGAAATATAGACAGAAACATCCAGAAAAGTAGCTGTAGTAGAATTAGACTAACCAAATAATTAAGTTGTTATATTTGTACTTATGTTGCCTAGCATGGAGAATATAATTTATGTGTAGTATCCTCTCTTGGTTGAGCTCATTGTGTGCACTTCAATAGAATTAGTATCAATCATGCTCACTGTGTTTACTTTTACTATTACAGAATATAGAATGGTCATGAAGAGTTGAAATTGGATCAGGAAGTTTGTTAAGTAACGATTGATGCGATAAATTACGTTTTCCTAAACAACTATATTTTGCCAAATTTATGAAGTCTTAGCTCAAGCAACAAAAACTTTGGGACTTCGAAAATGAGTTGCAAGAGCCAAAAAATAACAACGTTTAGATTTTGGTATTAGAAACTTCTGTCTGAGTTTGGATTTTGGTATACTGATATAAAAAAATATTGTATTAGCATGTAATGAGATCAAAATGTTTTGGGTATCTCCTTAAACAAAAGTCCTTGAACAAATTGTTTAACATTTTTGGATATCTATGAAGATGTGCATGTTTCTGAAATAAAAGTTCTTGTAGAAATTGTGCTGCAGTTGATATTATGCTATGATACTGTACTGTTGCTGTTGTTGTTGCTGCTATGATACTATTCTAATGTTGTTGATATGCCATGCTGCTGCTATTGATTTATGTTGTTGCTACTGATTGATGCTGCTGATTTATTCTACTTCTGCTATTGCTAATTTCTGATTTATGCTGCTGCTGCTGATTTTTACTGCTGCTAATACTGCTGATTTTTGCTGCTGCTAATATCATGCTATTGTTGTTGCTAAAAAATGATCAGAAATTGCCCAAATAACCAAAAAAAAAAAAGCATGACGAAAATGAACAGAAATATTTTTTCGTTGCAATAGTTGATTTATTATCAGCTGAACAAAGAAATTTTATGTTTAAAATATTCCAAATTTGTAGAAGTTCAAACACCATAGCATATTGATTTGTTCGATCCTTTTATTGTTCTCATCTCCTTATTCTTATATGTTGTATTAGTATTCCATATTTTCGTAGAAATTTCCTTGTAATTTTAGTCCCAAGATTTTTATTAACTTTTGTATAGTTTGGATCCTTGGGTTATTATATGCTTAATTATTTAAAAATTAGAAATTATATCAATAATATGTGAATTAATATTAAAATTTTCTATTATTTAATTAGAATTACATTTTCCACTTAATTTTCTATTGAGTAACCAAACATAAGAAATTGCTTTCTTCCAAATTTTCCTTGAAATTTTCTTCTCCATTTTCTTTCTAACCAAACATAAAAAAAAAAAAAACCAATTTACATATCCTTTTCTTTCTTCTCTCCCCCTTTCCTTTTCTTTTCTTTTCCTTCACTTTCACTCAATCCAAACACAGCCTAAAAGTTTGGACAGACATTATATATATCACATGCATAAATAACTGCATATATTATGTCTTTGTGTCTCTATGTCCTGTATTTTTATGATTTATCTTGTCTCATTATCTGTGTCGTATGTACTTCTCATGTCCAATTTCATCCTTCATAAGATTTAGTGGTTCAGAATGATTCTATATTTTGATAAACAAAAAAAAAATTTTAAGTCCCCTAATTTCCCTCTAGAGCCATCTGTCTTCCTTAATGATCCAGCAACTACTATATCACATTATTATCACCTTATTGGTGCACTTTCCACTCCCCACAGAACTTCACCAAAGCTAACCCCCAGAAGATTCTGCCTTATACTATCCTCAACTAGCCACCACTCAACTTCTTCTAAGTGCACTCATTTCTTGCCATATCCATTGGTGTACTGCCACCAAAGCTGTCAAATCAGGATATAGGCCTCTTTTATGTTTCTTTCTTCATCTCGCTTACTCATCTCTCATTATCTGTATATCTTATATCACATATTGTATCATATATCATATCGTAAGATACTTTGATCGTAAGATACTTTGATCAATATCTACTAGGTAAGTAATCAAGCACATAACAATATATAAAATAGACATATAAACAACTTTAAAGTACAAGTAAGCAAACAACTAGGAACAATTGCTAAAATCAATAATATGAAAAATACAAGTCCATAATTATATAAATATAGGTAACTGATATCCAAGTGTGTGTGTAATCACTAATCAAAATGACAATGTAAGAACAAACATAATACATTGTTAGGTTGACTTAAAGCTGAAGAATGATATATTTATTTTTCTTATCTTCGTCTCCTTTGCTTCTGTTAGATTAGAAAACTATCTTGTATTTGGGTTTAGTTTAGGTTAGTCCCACATCGCCTGTAGAATTATATGTATAGTATTGAGACACCTATAAATATATTTATTTTTTGACTCATAACAAATAAATTGGTTGGCTCTAATTATTTTATAACATAGTATTAGAGTATGTTATGAAATAGATCTCAGTTATCAATCTCAGTCAACCTTTTCTCATGGAGAAGAAGTTTTCTTATAGAAGCAAGGTTTAAAATAGCGATAACGGTAACATAACGTTTTGCCCTGTTAGGTTATGTCGCATATTGCATAACGCATAATATAGGTTATGTAATTTTCTATTTATTTAATGAAAATAAATATAAAACTATATAAAATAATTTTTATAAATTGAAAAAAAAATTTAAAATTTCTAAAAAATATACAACCATTTTGTAGTATATAATCTATTCTAATTTTATATTAAATTTTACAATAATTTTCACATTTTTCATAAATTATATTAAATCTGCAACCATAATTCCAATCATCATCTAAATAAGAAAGCAAGATTTTAATTTTTTATTTCAATTCAATTATTATCATTGTTGTAATTTATATTTTGTAATCTTCAATTTATTTTAACTGTAATTATTAATTTCAGTTCAGTTAAAAATTCAATAGAATCAACAAGATATTCCAGCAACCGAAAAGATATTACAACAAGCGAACAAAGAAACAATCGCAAATTGGTAAGTTAGCAATTCCACAAGCAGTCAAACAAGCCAACAACTAATTAAGTATGAAAATTTAAACAATACGCTAATAATTAAAATAATAATCAACAACAATATAGAATTACTTAAAAAATAATTGTAAATAACATAACGTAACGTAATTTAACGTAATGTTAAGTAATATAACGTAAAATAACATAAAAAAATGTATTGTTACAGTGCACTGAGTTATTTTTAGTTGTTATGTAGCGTTGTAGTTCTGTTAGATTTCATAACGCAACATAACGGGTTTCATAACGCGTTAATTTTAACATCGGGTGGAAGTTCACCGTGTCTTCATCCTCCGCCTCTCTCTATAAGAAAGAGGAAAAGTTGCCTTCAGGAATCTCAACCATACTAATCGATAACCGACTCCGATTCTGACTCTGATTCTGACTCCTGTTCCAACTGTAATTCCAATATTGTGTTCGACTTTGACTCTGATTCTTACCCTGCGATCATGTCACCAATTCGATTTCGACTCTGATTATGACTCTAACTCCAACTATGCAATTGTGTTGCGAATTTGATTCTGTATCTGCTTCAGTTTCTGCTTCTTCTCTATATCATAACTGTAAGGACTCCGGCTAGTTCCTTCTCGACTGTAAGAGTGTAATTCAGACTTGATATAACCCTTTACTTATTTCTTTGTCTACTACTGTTTTTAAGAAAAAAGTTTACCTGCTACCAACTCTAAGAAAGAAGTATACATACTGTCTACTACTGCTTCTAATAAAAAAGATTATCTGCTATCTACTACTGCTTGTACAAAAGAATTTTATCTATTGTCTACTACTACTAATAAAAAAATTTATCTACTACTTACTACTGCTTCTACAAAAGAATTTTATCTATTGTCTACTTACTGCTTATAAGAAATAACTTTATTTACTATACTAACTGCTTCTAAGAAAAAACTTTATCTGTTGCCTATTACTGCTTCTAAGAAAAAAATTTATATGTTACCTACTACTACTTTTAAAAAAAAAATTTATTTGTTACCACTTATTACTTCTAAGAAAAAGGTTAATTGCCGCCTACTACTGTTTCTAAAAAAAAGTTTATCTGCTACCTACTACTGCTTCTAAAAAAATTTTTATATGTTGCCTACTACTGTTTCTAAGAAAAAAAATTATCTGCTGCATACTACTATTTCTAAGAAAGAAATTTATCTAATGTTACTGTTGCTGCTCGAATACATATGTACTCTGATTATTCAAGTGATTCATCTACTACGACTACTACTACCATCAACTGTTACTACTGCTCATCCACTTCAAGTCAATTTATACTATTGAATAAAAAGACAATATTATCTAATCTGTATAACAAATTGGGTACAATATACTCCAACTTGAGGGGGAGTATTAGATTAGAAAACTATTTTGTATTGGGTTTAGTTTAGATTAGTCCCACATTTCCTGTGGAATTATATGTATAGTATTCAAACTCCTATTTTTTGACTCATAATAAATAGATTAGTTGGCTCTGATTATTTCATAACATTTTGAAGTCCTCGCCACTATACCAAAACTTCGAAATTATGGTAAAGGCTGAGGGAAATTGTTTGTACTTCAACACATTGTAGGCGGAAAATTTTTGAACTCAAAAGAATTAGGCCGTGCAGGGCTAATTCAATTTCCAAATAAGATTTTCTTTTAGATTTTTACCAGAATTCCAACTTCAGTCATATTCAATTACTCATAATTGAAGATTTCAAATCCAACAGAAATATAAGTTCAGAAATTAAATTGAAATGGGATTCCATCCTTATCTCCTAAGAAAAACCCTAAAACTATAGATAGGGGGCCAAGAGAGGAAGTTTTTTGCTAAGTTTGGAGGATCTTTGGAGACCTTTGGCGAGTTGATTTTTTACGCGAGGGCATGCCGATTAGTGGCAAGAAGCCGCCATCCAAAAGCATTCTTCATGAATTCTTCACGTTCAAGGCCAATCCAAACATCAAATTATCAACAGAATACGATATCAACGCTCCATAACCACGTTAGAAGCCCACACCTTTTTGTAAAAGAGAGACGTTATATAAATCTTCTCGTTTGTTTTCTTGTTTCTTTTCATTGTATTTTGGAGAATTATTGTAATTTTATAAATTCAAGGCAATGAAAGGAAGTATGACTTTTGCGGGAAACAAGCTAGGGACCATAATGGAAAGTCTTCTACACTGACAAGAAGATCGTAACCCAATCTGACGCTAAGAAAATTAGTAAGTCTATGGAGATGTTGGTCGTAGAAGTCGATCAATAAAGATATAAGGAATACTTGTCCTCAAGATCAATAAGTCCGGCCAAAATACGGTTCCATCACCGCTTGGAAACCCTAAGTACAAATTCAAATGATAAAGAAACTCCCGTTGAATAGGAGCTCCTTTGATTTTTAAGTTCGGAACAGGAAGGAGTCCAAGTAATGGAATCGAATGACGAGATAATTACCGTTGAACAGGAACTTTTTAGATTTTCAAGTTCGGAATAAGAAGAAATCCAAACGATGAATTCAAATGGCAAAAGGACTCCTGTTGAACAAGAGCCCCTTGGATATTTGAATTCCAAAATTTTGAAAAAAAGAAGAATCTTTTTCTATCATTGCTGAACAAGACACCAAAGAGAAGCCAAGATCTGACTTCACCAGAACTCTAACCGAAACTGAAATCGTCGAACATGGCAACGAATTCTCAAAAATCAAGTCCAAAACGGATCTGATCTCAAACGCCAGGCTAATTAGCCTAGCATAGAAGTGCTAGAACACCAGGTTAATCAGGCCAGCGTAGCTACACGCGAGACTATTTCAAAATGTCAGGCTAATCAGCCAGTATAGCTTTACGTGAGGGTATTTCTAAATGTGAGGCTATTTAGAATAACATACAAAAATTCCAATGCAAGACTGTTAAGTCCAGTGTACAAAAATTGCAACGCAAGGCTGATCAACCCCGTGCAGAAGGTTCTAAATATGAGGCTACTCGGTCCTGCGCACAAAAAGCTAAATGCAAGGCTACTCAGCCCCGCATAAGAAGTTCAGAATACAAGATTGAGCCTCAACTCCATGAAGCATACACAAAGACCAGAATAAAACGTCGATCACGGTGGAGATTCCATTCTTTCGCGCCCGTAGACTTCCATAAACACAACAGGTGGTCTTGCAAAGGCTAGAACAAAGAAGAAACTTATACTAGAAGCGTCGCTTGCTCAATGCTTTCAGAACAAAAAACCGATTTGTGAGAATTTCTCACTAAAAAGAGGAGGATGGCGCAATCCCATCCACTAAATTGATGTTACAAATAATCTCTACAGTACTTATCTATTACCACTGTGATCCGCCTAGACCCTCGGTTTTTAGTCGGATAACCGAACTAAACTATAATACACCTATACGAAGGCATGTTCAAAGACGAAGTGTCACTACCGACAAATAAGCTCTTTTCATGACTTCAAACATAGTGAATAAAAGAAAGAAAACACATGGCGATAGACATTCATCTGACGCCGAAGTATGGCATTATACACGGCTCAGGTCAGGGAATACACAATAGAATTCGGAAAACAAAACGAAACCTTCTGATGAATCACCAAAGAATGATTGTAAGGCAACCGATGGAAATTCGAAAAAAGAAGAGGATTTTAAGCTTATTATAGACTCACGTGCAGAAAAAATGTAAAAGATGCAAGACCAGTTAGAATCCCTAATGCACAGAAAAAATCTCAAAAAGCTGGAGTTATTAGGCCATATCTAGTGGAGTAGGAATCGGCTCCTTTTCTCGAAAGATACAAACCTCTGAAGTTAGAGTATTTTGATGGAAAATGTTCTCCCAACCAGCACCCAATGTTGAAAATAACGCATTATGAAACCCGCTATATTGTGTCACATAACTTAACGGAATTCCAGCACTACATAACAACTGGAAATAACTCAGTGCACTATAACAATATGTTTTTTATGTTATTTTACGTTATATTACGTAATGTTATGTTAAATTATATTATGTTACGTTATTTACAATTATTTTTTAGTAATTTCTATATTGTTGTTAATTATTATTTTGATTATTAGCGAGTTGTAATTTTCTTACTTGATTAGTTGCTGCCTTATTTGATTGCTTGTAGAATTATTAACTTATTAATTTGTGATTATTTTCTTTTTCGCTTGTTGTAATTCCTCTCTCCGATTGCTGAAATTTCTTATTGATTCTATTGAATTTTTAACTGAACTGAAATCAACATTTACAAATAAAATAAATTGAATATTACAAAAAATAAATTACAACAATGATAATAACTGGGATTGAAATAAAATATTGGAATCTTGTTTTCTTGTTTAAATGATAACTGATATTACGGTTACAAATTTAATATAATTTATGAAGATAAATGTAAAAATTATTGTAAAACTTAATATAAAATTAGAATAAATTATGAATTACAAAGTGATTTTATATTTTTTTAGATACTCAAAATTTATTTTTCAATTTATAAAAAATATTTTATATATTTTTATATTTATGTTTAATAAAATAAATAGAAAATTGCATAATATACGTTATGCATTACGCTATATGTGACATAACCTAACAGAGGTAAAACATTATGTTACCATTATCGCTATTTTAAATATTGTCAGCACATATACTACTTATCACAAACAGGTCATCTCATGAGGAATGATCCTATAATGACCAAGATCTTTACAAGAATCTTGAGACGACCTGCATTCACATGGTTTATACAGTTGCTCCCAGGAGCTATCAAATCGTGATCTGACGTGGAGAAGGAATTCTCGCATTACTTCTTCGAATATGATATGGGGATCTCGATCCACAATCTGCTGGCAAACAAACAAAAAGAAGATGAGACTATGAAAAGTTTTGTACAATATTTCCGAGAGATGTCACTGTGATGTCCGCATGACATGTCGCAAGAAATGCTAGTGGAAACCTATAAACACAATCTCCAAACCAACATACTCATTAAAATGGAAGCAGTAGAGTAAAAATCTGGAAGGATCTGATCAAACATAGGGAGCAAGCGGAAGACATAATCCAATGTATCGATGAACACTGTGCTCAGAGGAGAATGTCCACAAACTGGTCACAACCACAATCATCCCACCTTAAAGGAAAAGAAACAATGACTATCAGACCTACTGCAAGTCAAAAGTCACAGAATAATCGAGATTCATCCAAACCGCAACAGACATACGATTTCAAACATAAACAAGCAATTACGTTCTTTCACCTATTAAACAAAAAAGGGTGCTTATGTTACCTGAAAATCAAAAGCCAAAGGAAGCTGGGAAAACATATGATCCCAAGTATTGCCTCTACCATTAGAACATTGGACACCCAACCAAGAATTGCTATATTTTGAAAGATAAAATTCAAACACTCATTGATGCAAAAATGATCCAATTGAGAACTAAACAGAAAAAAGTGTCGCAAATACGACGACAATTACAATGGGATCTTTGAAAATTTCGGCCAGTGCAGCTCAGATCCTTGCAGAAAAAATGATAGTAAAGAACTACGACTTGCATAATTTAAAACAAAAGAGACTCTTCCCGATTTCTTCCAAAAAAGGAGAAATCATGAAAGTACATACAGACTTGCTGAAAAACGAACAATAGAATTCCTCAGCTAATTCAAAAAAAACCAAGGGAAATACTCGATCGACACTAGCACAGCAAAGATTGAACCTGTGGGGTCCTTACCGAGCATGAACAGCCGGCAATGGCAAGCGAACTGCCTGAGTACGCTCTGAACTACAGCTGCGACCGAGTCGTTCTCGTTCACTAGCAGCCACATTGGGCCGGAACCACCGAAGATGTTGATGGTGATAAGCATCCTGCTGCTTCACCTAATCTTGCTAGCCATTGAAAATTTTTGTGTAATGACTGAGAATTTGATGGCAAAATGAGTACTATAAATAAAAATTTAAAAAAAAGAAAAAAGAAGAAAAATCAAAAAAGAAGAAAAAAGATAAAGAAAAAAAACGTATGAAAATATATATACGAATATATATGAATTTTTGCTGTCTAATGCCACAAAGACAACGGAAAGAGAAATTAAAAACTTCTCGCCAACCCTATCTGGGAGTAAAAGTACGACTAATGATCCAAAGTTCAAAAAGCTAAGAGGAAAGATAACTTTTGGTATCTAAGCCCAAATAAAACTTTCGACAACTCATCATGCTCAAATAAAAGCATGAATCACCGAACGCCACCAAGACAACTGGAAGAGAACAAATTTCTTGCCAATCTATCATACTAGGGGATAAAGTATGAATTACCCAATGCTGTTAAAGAAAAGGAAATAGAACAAGTTTCTCGTTAACCTATCATACTAGGGGATAAAGCATGAACTGCTCAATGCCAAAAAAAAAAAACAAGAGGAAATCAAAATTCTCACCAATCCTATCATACTGGGGTAAGAGTATAAAATCAACAGCCAAAAGCCAAAAAGCGAAGGGAAGAGGGAACGTTTAGTATTTAAACCCAAATAAAATTCTCGACAACTCATCATACTGAGATAAAAAGTATGAACTATCCAATGTTGTTAAAGCAAAAGAAAAAGAATAAGTTTCTCACTAACCTATCATTCTATGGGGATAAAAAAATAAACAACCCATAATCACAAAGGTGAAGGGGAGAGGAAATCAAATCCTCGACACCCCATCATACTGAGGTAAAAAGCATAAACTACCCAATATTGTTAAAGCAAAGAGAAGAGAAGAAATTCTCGCCAACCCATTATACTGAGGTAAACAAAATGAACCGTCCTATGCTGCTAAAGTAATGGGAAGAGAAATTAAAATTCTCGCCAACCCTATCATATTGGAGGTAGAAGTATGAAATCAACTGTCCAAAGCCCAAAGGCGAAAGAGAAAACATTTGGCATTTAAGCCCAAATAAAACGTTCGACAACTTAAATAAAACGCTCGACAACTTATCATGCTGAGGAGAATAGTATGGTTAGTCCAACGCAAACGGCAATTGGTAAAAACACCTTCAAATCTATTGATAACTGAGGGTTTACTAAAAATTCCGTGAAACTGTCAGGTTAAGCACTTCCCTCTAGCAGCGAGATTTAAATCATCTTACCCATCTCATAAATCATCCCATATACACTTCGACAACAATTATTTTCGTGATCTTGATCCAATCACTAGCTCTATCTGCTTTCTAGGCAAGTCACCCTATGATCCTGACCTGATCATTGATTCATCTGCTTTCCAGATGAATCACCCCATAGACATGTCAGTCATACATCTGTCTGCGGTTTTGTGATTCTGATCTGATCACCAGCTCTGTCTCCTTTCCAGGTGAGTCACCCTATAATCTTGAGACACGATAATTGATTATATCTGCTTTCCAGGTGAATCACCTCATAGGCATATCAGCCATACCTCTATCTACGGTTTTGTGATCCTGACTCAATTACATACTCTATTTGCTTTCTAAGCGAGTCATCCTATGATCCTAACCCGATCATTGATTCTATCTGGTTTTCAAGCGAACCACCCCTTAGGTATATCAGCCATACTTTTGTCTGTGATTTCATGGTTCTCACCCGATCACTGGCTCTGTCTGCTTTCCAGACAAATCACCCCATGATCCTGACCAGATAATTAATTTTGTCTACTTTCTAAGGAAATCACCCCGTAAATATGTCAGTCATATCTCTGTCTACGATTTTTTGATCCTAAGCCGATCACCGACTCTGTTTGCTTTCCAAGCGAATCACCCCTAATCTCATATCGATTTTGTTTGTTATCCAGATGAATCATCCCAACTCTGTCTGTTATTCAGGCAAGTCCCTCTCATAACAAATATCAAAACTCAACTTGTTATGGCCACACCATACCAATAACAAGTCCCATCTTCCACAACTCTACCCTCCCAAAATCAACAAATCCATTTTCTTACATCGATTCTATTGTTATCCAAGCGAATCATTCCCATAATGATCATCAAAAATTCACCTCGCTATTGAAGTCCAAAGTATTTCGAAACTCATTAGAAATCAACAAATGAGATTTCGAAAACTTTGGAAGGGTCTTATAGGAGGAAAATTTTTTAACACAAAAGAATTGGGCCATGGGGGGGTGATTCAGTTTCCAAAGAGGATTTTCTTTTAAATTTTTACCAGAATTTCAAATCCAGTCATATCCAATTATTCTGAATTGAAGATTTCAAATCCAACTGAAATACAAGTTCAGAGATTAAATTGAAGTAGATTCCATTCTTATCTCCTAAGAAAACCCCTAAAACTACAAATAAGGGGCTAAGAGAGAAGTTTTTTGCAATCTTTGGAGGATCTTTGGAGACCTTTGGCGAGTTGATTTCCTGCGCAAGGACACGCCGATCAGCGGTAAGAAGCCGCCAGCCAGAAGCATTCTTCGTCAATTCTTCATGTCCAAGACTAACCCAAGTATCAAATCGTCAACGAAGTACGAGGTCGATGCTCCATAACCACGTTAGAAACCCACACCTTTTTGTAAAAGAGAAACGTTATATAAGTTATCTCATTTATTTTCTTGTTTCTTTTCATTGTATTTTAGAGAATTATTGTAATTTCATAAATTGAAGGCAATGGAAGGAAGTATAACTTTTGCGGGAAACACACGCCCCCGTAGGTTGAAGGGCCATTTTATGCAGAAACTC
Source organism: Dracaena cambodiana (assembly GCA_036321105.1). Lineage (NCBI taxonomy): Eukaryota > Viridiplantae > Streptophyta > Magnoliopsida > Asparagales > Asparagaceae > Dracaena > Dracaena cambodiana. The sequence goes on from JAYEPQ010000009.1 coordinate 16,387,960, forward strand.
GGGTTTTACGCATCGGTATTATTTTTTAAAAAAATTGCAATTAAATGCGTGTTCGGCAAGAATTAAACCTGGGTTGCTCTGATGATATTTTGAAGTTTTTTCCACTACACCAAAACTCCGAACTTATAATGAGAGTTGAGGGAAATTGTTTTGTATTTTAATAGCTCCAAACAAACTTCTCTACTATCCTCTTTATTTCCTTTTCCTTTTCATCATTTATTATTACAATTATTTTCAAGTTACAAGATTATGTTAGTAATTATAAAAAAATATTATCGATGTTACATACTAGGAATAAACAACAAAATCTATTACCTCTTCTCTTCCCTTTTTGGTAGATCCATGTGTTCCTTTTCAACTTTAAATTATTTATGGAATTCCATCCAAACGGCACCTTCCACTATTTAAGGTCTTTCTTTCTTGGCAATCTTAGACCATATATTTCTCCAATATCCTTCCTCTTTGGTTGTCTTAGTTACAATTGTATACTATTTTAATAAATACCAAACAATTGAGCTTACGTTCACTACCTCTTCGAAAAACAAGAGAACATGTCAATCCAATATTAATTAATCATCCCTACAAAACATATCATCTTTAAGAACTAATGCTTTAATTTCTTCATGCCCATTATCTCCAACTTCACTCTTCTTGTTGAGCAAATATCATAAATATGACGTGGTGTTAGCATAGACATAAATAAGCCCGTTTGATACTTGAAATGAGTATTAAAAATTAAATAATTAATATTGAGTAGAAACTAATAGATATACCTTTTTTATGATTGGTTTGAATATTATTAACAACAAAAATAGGTCTCTTAAACTTTGATGCCATCTTTTGTTAAGGGACTATACATGTTATGAGTTTGTGATCCATAATTAAACTAAAAAATTCATATAGGTGAGTTTGAAACTCATTTGCAAGTCAACCTTATGTATTATAATGAATTTGCAGGTCAAGCCAATGTGTGTTCCCTTAAGAAAGCACAGTTGAGGTCTAGGTATTAACCTCACAAGCGAGCAGTGTAAGTGGTCAGAAGCTCTTCTATGCGTTAAATTTCATATAGTGAGATGTAAGTCAAATTCTTTGTCCTGATCATTTTTCATCTCATCACCCGTGTTGACCCCCACATTGGGCTCTCAAAGAAAAATCTATGACCAACCTTATCTGATAATATGACTGGATGACTGTTACACACACAAACAAAACTGTGGTGATGCTCGGAATTTGTTAGTAAATTAGGAAACAAATTATACCAGCATGCCGCATGCACTTATCATGTGCTGGGGGCTTGCAACCACTGACACGATTATGGCTCTAGTGGTGGGTCTGTGATGGGCTTGGTTTTGCCATTTTATTATTATTTTATGTTCAGTTGACCGGGGTTTTATTTTTGTAAATTTTAGATAACCTTTTAAATTATAGAGTGAATAGTAGTTGTAAGTTGCAACTGTTCAGACAGTGACATGATTTTTTTTTTTCCCAAACATCACTGAATATGCATCATGATCTGGGAATTTTGTTCCCAACAGTCTGATATTTTTTCTGTAAAATAGGCACTTCTATCTAAGAAGGTGCATATCTCAAAACATTATTTTCCTCGACTAGCAGCTAGTTAAAAATGACTGCCACAGACATCACATCACAAGAAGTGCTAGGTAGAGTTTATATATGCCGAGGGTTGAGTGATAAGCTTACCTTAAGGTGCTACCTTAAGATGATTACACAACTTAGATATAAGACTAATTTTTTAATTTGGGACATATTGCACTAAAGTGGAAATCTATATAGAATTCAATGCATAATGGACAAAATAATTTAGACGTACGAATATATCAATGATGAAGGAATCTGCAAATTTTATGATACACTGAACTATAAATTTTGCAGAGGGATCCTATATACTACACATGTATAAGCAAATATTTTACTAAATATGCAGAAAAGAACACATGAAAAGATGAAGAAAAGAAAAAATTTATGATATACTAAACTATAGAACTTGCAGAGGATCCTGCATATACTACTACATATAAATAAGCAAATACCTTACTAAGTATGCAGAAAAGAAAACATGCAAAAAGATGAAAGAATTTGCATTTGCCAGAATTAAGAAAGGTTTAAATTTAGCAGCAATGTAACAAATTGGAAAGAGCATAAGAATTTAAACCTGTCAACCCTCTGATGCTCCAGCTCAGAATCAATCTTCCGCTAGTCCTTCCCTTTCTCCTCCAGCAGAACCTCTCTCGGCTTTGCATCTCCAAAAGGATTCACCTTTGCCTAGCCTTGAGAGCTCCTTCACCGCCACTAGCTACCTGCGAACCAGGGCTTCCTGGCCTACTCGGCAGCCCACTAGACCGCCTACTAGAATGTGAACTAGTTGGCCTGCTTGTCTTCTTAATTTCACTCTCAGTGTCCATCTTCTGCCAATCTAAACCTTTCTCGGCCAACACTTCCTCTCTTGGCCTTGCAGCACCAAAAGGGCTCGGCCGTGTCTTACCTGCCTCCGCCGGCATTCCCCCGATCTCTCCCCTTGGGGGATCAAGAACAAGCTTTGGCAGTTCCCGCACATTGCGGTCACCATCATTAGACATCATCATCCCACCTCCGCCTCTTGCCCACCTATCATCTGAAGAACTGCTGGAACCACGAAACCCCGATCCGAAACCAGAGTACCTCGACGGTAGCGGTGCCGACACCGGCTTCTTGTTACTAAACCAGCTATCGACCTCATCTGCTTTCGACAAGCTTCCGCTTCCCAATGTTCCATACCTATCCTGCCGCCCCGGGCCAGAGTCCGTAGGCCCAGAGGAGGTAGCCTTCTTGCCGGCAGGCCAATTATCGGCCTCATCAGCCGTCAAGAGCTGTCAGGATTCTCGGCAAAGAACGCTGAACATCAACCCTTGAGTCTCCAGGGGGTTAGTTATAACTATTTCTGATGGTGTGGGTTGGACTCTGTGGGCTTTCCTTGGCTGCTGAAGCAAGAGAACCACTCTTTTTCTGGAACTTCTAAAGGGGCACAAGGTTTTTCCTAGTGAGCCCAGTTAAAACTTCCACTATATAACAAGTATGTCCTGAAAAAAAATTACCTATATTGCCCTCTGCTTCTCCCGCTGCCTTCCCCGCTCGCGTGCATCCGTTCGGACTAACAGTCCGAACGGATCTCGGCTGTTCGGACTGTCAGTCCGAACATCCGAGAATCGTTCGGACTTACAGTCCGAACGATACCCGACTGTTCGGACTGTCAGTCCGAACAGTCGGGTATCGTTCGGACTGTAAGTCCGAACGATTCTCGGATGTTCGGACCGAACAGCGGGTTTCGTTCGGACTGACAGTCCGAACGAATCCCGTTCGTTCGTACTGGCATCCCGAACAGTGGCCATCAACTCGGCCTCTGAATATTCCAGTGGTTAATTGATTTATTTAGTTGTAATGAAAGTAACGCCAGTGTATGGACTTTTGTTATTAAGTATTTATATATTATTATTGGAATTTAGGCAAGAAAGCAAGAAAACATACAATTAAATACGGATACACATCACCAACCCCATTGATACACTGATACATCAATCAGTGCAATACAAGGATACACCGACACACAATGATACTCCAGATACGAAAATATAATGATACTGCTGATACACAAATACACAGATACTCATGATACACCGAAATAATGATATAATGAAACATGAATACTCTGATACATTGATATTTCGACACAACTATGATACAATGAAATAGTGTTTATATTAAAACGAGAAAAAGCGAACAAGAGAGATCATTACATAGAAAAAACCATAAATTCAATATAACTTGATATGTTTGCAAGAAATAATTTTACACCGGCCACTTCAAGTTACATACATTATCCATATCATTACATAACTCGTGCAATGATCACTGTCTCCTTGTTTTTCTCGGGGGATTACGTCTGCTTCTGGTTCGAGTCATAATTGCCATATCGGGTGCATTAGGAGTGGATTGATCTGGTGTTAGTTCCTCCGCTTGCTCTTGTGGTGGTTCTTCTTCAAATTGAGTGCAACCGGTTAGCACGACTTTGATCTTCGCATGTGCAGTAAATAACAATCCAGATCGCTTCTTGAATGCCTTATCCCCTTGCGCAAGTAATGGATCGATTATTGTTTCTATGCGTGTATATCTCTGTTATATTAATGGACGCAAAAACAATAAGCAGCAGAAGAACTGGTTAACCATATTGAACATAAAATTATGAAGATATATGGTTATTACCTCATCATCGACATTTGCCCGGGTTGCTTGAATTCCTTCCTCTGCTGGGGGTTCATCTGGTGCTACTCCAAGGAAGCGCTGTGAAACTTTAGATAACCAAGAAATATAATCTGACGTGCAATCAGATAGGTAGTCAGCAATAGACCCACGGTGCTCCATATATAATATGTGATCATACCAATTTATCCACATCTCCTCAATGTGCGTGTACTTTACCACATAACTATTGGCTGTTATACCCCGTGCTTCACGTAACGCTGAGAATGGTAGAGGTGGAACATATTGTTGACGACCAAACTGCCTTAGTACATGCACTGGATGATACGACTCAATCACGCTGAAAATCTTCAACGTACCCATAAAAAATGTAATTTCTCTGAACGGATATTTCTCTCCATAATTCCGATATGGATCCCAATCAACCTGCATGTACGTTGGATACAAAGAAATACATTAGTTACTGTTACAAAACTTGCAAACTAAATAAGAATATGAAAAAAGGGGAAATATTACCTGATTGCCTGTGAGTTTATCTAGACTTGACCGAATAGACTGCACATGTGATTGGGAGATATTGTGATCCCGTTTGCTCTTCCAGCGACAAGCAAGTGGTTCACCGGTGGTAAAAGATAGGTTCGAGACCGGCATAAAACTTGGAAAATGAGCAAATATCCAAGCCTGTAGTAGTGTCAAATACCCCACAATCTGAGCAACATTAGCTCGGGAAGCAAGCCCAAGCTGCCTATATAACCATGCAAGAGCACCAGCACCCCATGCAAACGTATGAACATCTTCGAGATCATGCAGCAATGGTAAGTAATCAATGGAAACTCTCGTACAACTTTTGTCCGCGAAGAGCGTGCAACCAAGAAGATAAAGTAAATAAGCTCTTGCAGCACACCGAATCCTATGTTCGGTGTCAGTATCGACAACCCCGCAAAATTTTTCTCGTAACCAATCTAATCGAACCGATGCACCGCCTTTGGTATTGAGCTCATTCCACGCTTCATCATAACTGACGCCCAAGGAATGAGTAATTGTATCAGCAGCTTTACGTGAAACTGCTGATACTTGTTGGCAAACGGATTTTCCAACAACAGGTAAGTCAAGTAAACAGGAAATATTATCCAACGTGATCGTCATCTCACCAAATGACATATGAAATGTGTTTGTTTCAGGATGCCATCTCTCAACAAATGCACTAACCTTAACAGCCCTAATGTACTGGTAGGAGCATTTCACCAATGGATACAATAAAGACCCACGTACTAATTCCATGAAACGGGTGTTTGGCTCAGGTGTTAACAATGACCATGCACTTATTTTTCTCCAGTGACTAATACATCGAAGTGGATCTCGTTCCTGTATATATACTATAGTCTTAACATATGCACACACACAGTAGAGTAGTTTAAGGTTTAAAACGGAAATATTACCTCATCTTTTAAAACGAAGAAAGCAACGTGCGTCTTGAAACTCTTCAGTACTGATAAATCAACTGGACCCCGGTAATTTGACCCATGAAGATCATCTTCAGAGCCTTCTGCATCAGTATTCTCTTCTTCTACTCTTTCACTATCATATCTCATCAAATTCGGAGTTTCTATATTTATTTCAGTATCTACGGTCACTTCGATTGATCTCTCTCGTATCGGCCGTTGGATTTGTGGTCGAGATGCTGCATTCTTCCTCCTTAACGAGGCCGTCGGTCGAACGCGAGAAGATTCTGCCGGATCTATCTATGTAACACAAAGATATTTCATTTATAGAAACTTTTTATCAAAGCAATAAATTTTCTATGAGCAAATAAGTAGTAATAAAGTATAATTTGCTACAAATATAATATTTTATCTATTTATTTTCAACTTTTAAATTAATTAATAAATTTTAATATTAACACCTACAATTAGAAAATAACTACTTGTTTCCCAAATTTTACAACTACGATTACAATATTATACTTTCTTCATAATTATAATCTAAATATTAAATAAACAAAATTAACAAAAAAATTGTACTCGTTTAGAATTTCCCGAATGTAAATTATTATCGAACCATATAAGAAGTTTTCAGTTTTCAAGACAGTTACAAAGCATATAAGAATAAACAAAATAAAACAAAATAAAATTTAAATTAAAGGAGACTTACAGTAGAGCTCGAAAATCCTGAACCGAGAAGAAATCAGGTAGCTGAGGGTTGGGGTGTGGCAGCGGACACTGGAGGCAGACGGTGGGGGTGTGGCAGCAGCGGGTGGGGGCGGAGTGCGTTGGGGCGGGCGGAGGGTGGGGGGCCAGGCGGAGGCGGGTGGGGGGGGGGGGGAGGGGGGTAGGGGCGGAGGATGTGGGGGCGGGCGGAGACTGTGGGTCGGGCGGAGCCGGGTGGGGGCGGAGGGGGATGTGGGGGCGGGCGGAGGCGGGTAGGGGCGGAGGGAGCTGGGTTGGGTAAGGCGGAGATGGGTGAAGGCGGAGGGGGTAGGAGCGGAGGATTTGGGGGCGGGCAGAGCTGGGTGGGAGCGGAGGGGGTGGCGGCGGGGGGTGTGGGAGCGGGTTGGAAGGAGAAGAGAGGAGAGGGATCTGAGATAAGAGAGGAGAGGATGAGAGGAAGTGAGGATTTAGGAACACGAGGGAAGGGTATTTTGGGAATTAAATTGGGCTCACTAAGCAATTTTGTCTCATTCTAAACTTTAACTGGGCTCTCTAGGAAATCTGGGCTCACTAGGAAAAAAGTTGTGCCCCTTTAGAAGTTCCCCTCTTTTTCTTTTTATTATGCTGCTTCTGTTGTTAATCAACCCAACCCGCATTTAGTACCAACCCCTTAAGGCGTGCACACTGATATGGACACCCCAACGGATATTAGCCGTTGGTGAACGTTGATGGGTTCATCCATGGTTTAGGAGGAAGAAGGATAGGAGGGTAAAACAGTAATACTTGTAATTGAGCAATATATAAGCTCAATTTCCTTTTGTGTAACCCTATTTGAGAATTAAGTCCTCTTATCTCCCAATTTCTCTTCTTCCTTTCTTCTTCTCCAAGTCTTCTTTATCTTCTTCTTCCTTGTCTCAAAACTCTCTAAATCTCTTCTTCTTTCTATTTTATCTCTATTACTCTAACACATTTTGCAGGAATGGCAAAGGGATCTGGTGGTGCAGGCTCCTCTCAGAGGCCAACTGAAGGGGATACTGACATTGGTATCAGAGCGCCAGGTTCGACACTTTCGGTGATCACCGAGGGCTCCGAAGGCTCTGCCATTGCCATCGCTTCATTGGTGAATGATGTCGAATCAATGCAATCAGTCGTTCGTCACCAAGCCGGCCAGTTGACGAAGGTGGTTGGACAACTGAGGACCATGAGTGAAGAGTTGAAGAGGATCCAAAGCGACCGATACCATGATCGGATGGAGCAGATCAGTGATAAGGAAGAGTTGAAGGCTTTCGTAATCAATCTAAGCACTCGGGTTGGATCCAGTCCTAAATCAGTTCAGCGTCCTTCCATGATGGTATCTCCTCACACTCGATCCAGTCAGATTCAAGATGGAGAAGGAGGAGGTAGTAACCCATGGGAGGGACCCCTTCTCCATTCACCACCACTGATGTCCACACCACCACCACCTCCACCCTTGGATGGACCTCTACTGCCCACACCCCCTTTGCTACCCAATCCACCACAGCTGCCTCATCATCCTCAAGGACCATATCCCTATCCATTTTACAATTCTCCACTTCCTCTGCCACCGTGCTATGACCTAGTTCCCTATTACAACAAACCCCATGACTCAAGCTATTGCCCTAAACCGAAGTTCGAATTTCCCATATTTTCGGGTGAAGATGTTAGAGGATGGTTGTATGTGATGGAGCAGATGTTGGAGTATTACCATATAAACATGGAGCAGAGGGTGCTGTTTGCAGCAATGCATTTAAAAGGGTTTCCTTTGCAATGGTATAGGTGGTTATTGCGGGCGAACCGGGGACTACCCACTTGGCCGGAGTTTGAGAGGGGAATCATATCCAGGTACGGGAGGCGTTTTGTAGTGGAACATTCAGGGGAGCTCTCTAAGTTAAAGCAAGAAGGATCTGATTACAATCAATATCAGGAGGAGTTTACTAGACTCTCTTATCAAATTCCAGAGCTTCCCGAAGATTACCTTGTTGGGTGCTTTATCAGCGGCTTAAGGGATCCAGTCAAATATGAGCTCTATCTCGAAGAAGCCTACAACTATGATGGAGGCCATGAGGTTGGCTCAAGTGGAGGAAGAGAAGCTAGTGGCACTGAAGAAATCTTAGAAATCTACATTTCCAAGGGGCACACACTATCCTGCAAGTAGTGGAGGAAGCAGTGGGGCATCCATGCCACGCAGTGCAGGTCCAGTGAGCAGCAACACAACTCACCGTCTAGTTAAAAAACTGTCACTACAGGAGATAAGAGAAAAGAGGGAGAAGGGGCTTTGTTTCTATTGTAATGAGAATATGTCGCGGGTCACAAGTGCCAGCACCAGAAAATCTTTCTTTTGGAAATTTCATCCGAAGAGGATGAAGGGGAAATTGATGAGCAACTAGAAGAACAGGAGCAAGGAGAGCAGGAAGCACCAATTGAATAAACAGCTAATTTCATGGCAGGAGTAGTAGGAGTGAGTTCTATTCGGTTAGTGGGCAAAATATTGGGCAAGGAAGTGAGTTTCCTCATAGACTCAGGGGTTACACATAATTTTATAGACCCTGTGATGGCTAAAAGGGTGGGACTACAGTCCAGAGGAGTTACTGCTTTTAAAGTTGAGGTTGCAGATGGCGAGAAGATTGCGTAGAGAATGTTGTAAGGCAACTTTGATTACTATCTAGGGGTTTGAATCCAATGCTAATTTACTCGTAGTTCCTCTGGGGGACTCTCAAGTTATCCTCACACTATGTGGCTCAAAAGTTTATGTCCGACACTATGGGACTTCTCACAAAAGACACTCAAGTTTTGGAGAGAGGGGAGGGCAGTGACCTTAAGGGGAGTATTATCCCAGGAAGTGGATGTAGTTGAGGGCAATTAATTACTCATATGATACAAACCAAAGGGCTTGCTTATATGATACAGTATGTGGACGAGGAGGAATCAACATCTACAACAGAGCCATTTTTTGAAAATCTTCAAGGGGTTTTGAATGAATTCATTGAGGTGTTTGCCACTCCCTAAGGTTTACCTCCATCTCGTGCATGCGATCGCTGCATTCCTCTAATTGATCCAACCCTCACGGCCAATGTCAGACCCTACCAGTACCCTTTCCATCAAACGAACGAAATCGAGAAGCAGGTGCAAGAGATGCTCTCCAGTGGAATCATTCAGCCTAGCTCGAGCTCGTTTGCATCGCCAGTTGTCTTGGTTCGGAAGGCAGATGGGAGTTGACAACTTTGTGTGGACTATCGAGCTCTCAACCTCAACACCATCAAAGACAAGTTTCCCATTTCCCTAATTGACGACCTCTTAGACGAGTTACATGGTGCCAAGTTCTTCTCTAAGCTTGATCTTCGGTCGGGTTACCACCAGATACGTGTAGCCAAAGAGGATGTGCATAAGACGACTTTCAAAATCCACGAAGGACACTATGAGTTCCTAGTAATGCCCTTCGGTCTCACCAACGCTCCCTCAACCTGCCAAGGCCTCATGAATCACATTTTCCGACCGCATCTTAGGAATTATGTCCTTATATTTTTTGATGACATTCTAATTTACAGTCGTACATTGGATAATCACAAAGAGCATTTGGGGATAGTGCTCAAAGTCCTGAAAGATAATTCACTCTTTGCTAAGAGGTCTAAATGTAGAATTGGATGCTTGAGTATCGACTATTTGGGGCATGTCATCACAGAAAATGGCATCTCTGTGGATCCTAATAAGTTACAAGCTATTCGGGAGTGGCCATTGCCAAAAATGATGAAAGCTCTTCGAGAGTTCCTGGGATTAACCGGCTACTACAGCAAATTTGTCAGGGGTATGGTAGTATTGCAGCACCACTTACAAACATGCTTAAGAAGGGAGGGTTTCACTGGAGTGATGAATCATGTAGAGCTTTTGAGCACCTTAAAGATGCACTCATGTCATCTCCGGTACTGGGCATGCCTAACTTTGAAGAAAGTTTCACGGTGGAGTGTGACGCTTCTAAGGTGGGCATCGGAGCAGTATTAATGCAAAATGAATACCCATTAACTTTTATCAGTAAGGCCTTGGCTCTCTCCACTTACGAGAAGAAAATGCTCGCCATTCTGTTAGCAGTCCAAAAGTGGCGGCAATATTTGCTTGGGCGCCGATTCACTATTCGAACGGATCAACGAAGCCTCAAATTTCTTTTGGACCAGCGGTTCTGCCAAGAATCACAACATCCCTTGTTACTCAAGTTGCCGGGTTCGACTACATTGTGGAATACAAAAAAGGAGCAGAGAACAAGGTGGCAGATGCACTCTCGAGGCGTGATGAAGAGGAGGACACGAATGAGGAGTTGCTTGGCAATATGGGGGTGTCCATAGTTGAGCCTGCATGGCTTTATGAAGTTAAGGAAATGGTGAACTCTTCGGCCTTCTTCAAGGAGTTGCAAGAGAGGGCAAATCAAGGGAAGTTACCTCCACATCAATATAGGAAGATTGAAGGAGTTTGGTTCTATAAAGGAAGGATTCTTTTGGATCCCTCATCTACACTCTGTAGTACTATTTTCAAGGATCATCATGAGTCTCCAACGGGTGGTCATTTAGGGGCGCATCACACACTAATAAGAATCAAATTATCATTCTGGTGGGCCGGAATGAAGGCTTACATTAAGCAAGCCATTCGAGAATGCAATGTTTGCCAGTGAAACAAGGGAGAATCGGTGGCACCTCCAGACTTATTGAGTCCCCTGCCTCTTCCAGAAAAAGTATGGGAGGAAGTCTCCATGGACTTCATTGAAGGCCTGCCAATGAGTCAAGGGAAGACTAATCATGGTTGTGGTGGATCGGTATTCAAAATTTGCACACTTCATTCCTCTCCAACACCCTTTCACTACTCCAAAGGTGGCTCAGGCATTCTTCGAAGAAATTTTCAGCTTATATGGGCTCCCAAAAGCCATTGTTAGTTATCGTGATCGCATCTTCATCAGTTCCTTTTGGTCCGAACTCTTTAAGATTCAAGGTACGCAACTTCATCTTACCTCAGCCTATCATCTGCAGTCCGATGGGCAGACTGAGTGCATTAATCAAAGTCTTGAGTGTTATTTGAGGTGTTTTTGCTGCCTCAAGCCTGGAGAATGGCAGAAATGGCTTCCCTGGGCCATGTTTTGGCACAATACCACATGGAAGGCCTCAACCAGGTTTACTCCCTTCGAGGTAGTTTATGGGCATCCCCTGCCTACTGTGCTCCAGTATGTGCCTAAAACGGCAAAAGTGCAAGCCGTCGAAGACCTCCTATACGATAGGGACCGAGTTAAGAAGTTGCTTATGGACAATCTCACCAAAGCCAGAGACCGCATGAAGGTGTTTGCTGATCGCCGAAGTTCAGAAAGAAGCTTTGAAGTAGGTGATATGGTGCTCCTCAAATTGCAGCCGTATCGACAAACTACAGCTAGAAGAAACATCCCCCAGAAACTCTCTTCCAAATACTATGGACCCTATCCGATTGTGGAGAAAATAGGAGCTGTTGCTTATCGCCTTAAGCTTCCTTCTTCAGCTAGAATCCACGACGTCTTCCATGTGTCTCAATTGAAGAAATACGAAGGCAAATATGTAACCATCCAGCCAGATCCACCCACCTTTTGGGAAGTAAAGCCAAAGGAGCCGGAAGCAATTGTAGAGAGAAGGATGATCAAGAAGGGGAATAGAGCTGTTACCCAATGGTTGATTAAGTGGAAGGATGAAGAAGCTTCAGATGCGACCTGGGAGGATGCCACATTAATCTGCGAGCAGTTTCTCACTTTTAACCTCACGGACGAGGTCGCTTTGAAGAAGGGAGGAGTGTCAGGATCCTCGGCAAAGAACGTTGAACATAAACACTTGAGTCTCCAGGGGGTTAGTTATAAGTATTTCTGATGGTGTGGGTTGGGCTCTGGGGGCTTTCCTTGGCTGCTATTGAAGCAAGGGAACCCACCCTTTTTCTTTTTATTATACTGCTGATGTTGTTGATCAACCCGACCCGCATTTAGCACCAACCCGTTAAGGCATGCACACTGATACGGACGCTCTAACAGATATTAGCCGTTGGTGACTGTTGATGGGTTCATCCATAGCTTAGGAGGAAGAAGGATAGGAGGGTAAAACAGTAATACTTGTAATTGAGCAATATATAAGCTCAATTTCCTTTTGTGTAATCCTAGCTGAGAATTAAGTCCTCTTATCTCCCAATTTCTCCTCTTCCTTTCTTCTTCTCCAAGTCTTCTTTATCTTCTTCTTCTCTGTCTCAAAACTCTCTAAATCTCTTCCTCTTTCTATTTTATCTTTATTATTTTAACACATTTTGCAGGAATGCCAAAGGGATCTGGTGGTGCAGGTGTCACCGTCCTTGTCGCCATCATCTCCCTTGCTGTTAGAAGCTTTGGTCATCAGCATCTTGGATTTCTTGAAGGATATAGAGAGTAAGAAGAAGAACCTGTAGATGAGAAGAAGAGTAGTGAAAGAACAAGAACAGGAAAAGGAACTGGAGAAATTGGAGGAGAATTTGGAATCTTATTTCTTGAATACCCAATTACATCTCTTTCTCTACTATTTATACAAGAATTCCTGCAAAAATCTCCGAAAAATTGGGTTCCTCTCCGATTCTCTGACATTTGGATACGGGAGTTAATTCGGTTATAACCGAATTAACTTCCATTTAGCCGAAGCGGAAATAAACTCCTAACGGGTTTATGAAGCGGGTTTTGGGTCGGATCCTTTGCATTCCTTATCTGTTTGCAGAAAAAACCCGCATCCTCATCTTTTTAACTCTTCTTCTCCTTCCTCCATCTGCCCAACAACCAAACCCATAGCTGCAGCTCGTGACATACCTTCCCCCATCGTAGAAACTTCGTCCACGAAGTTAGAAAACTTCTGTAGTAATATAGAATAGTCTTCCCAAGAAGTTTCAGATTCTTCCTGATTTCTCCATTTAATTAACACCTGAGTAGCTGCTTTGTTCCCCTTTTTAATTAACCTCCTTTGCAAAATCTTCTCTGGTACCTGTTCAGCTGCTTTTTCCCAAAAAGTTGGTAAGGAGTTCTGGACTAGAACTGAAATCCCAGAGTATTTCTTCAACAATGACACATGGAAAACATTATTAATCTTAGATTCCGGTGGCAATTGTAACTGATATGCAACCTTCCCAATTCTAGCAATAACAGGAAAAGGTCCATAATCTTTAGCAGCTAACTTTTGAGGAATGATACCCCTAACTGTAACCTGTTTGTATGGTTGAATTTTCAGCAGAACCAGGCCCCAACTGCAAATTCTCTATTAGACCTCTTTCTATCAGCATAATGCTTCATTTTACTCTGGGCTTTAACATAATAATCTTTCAACAACTTCAGGGACTGATCCCTATCTAGAAGAGCATCTTCCACACCTTGGATTCTTGCTGTTTTAGAAATATATTGCAATAGTATCGGAGGAGGTTTCCCATATACTACTTCATATGGGGTATGTCCAGTTGTAGATTTCCAACTAGAATTATGCCAATAAGCTGCCCAATGAAGCCAACTGAACCATTACCTGGGTTTTGTACTGCAGAAACATCTTAAGTAAATTTCCAAACTCTGATTAATCCTCTCGGATTGCCTATCTGTTTGTGGATGATATGAGGAGCTCATAAGCAACTTAGTTCCTTGTTGTCTAAACAACTCCTTCCAAAAAGAGCTCATGAAAATTCTGTCTCTATCACTGTTGGCAGTGAAAATTTCTAAGTTAAAAGGATTTTCCACAACAGACCGCGGAGCTAACTCAGTAGCTCCGCGTTTGGCTACTTTTGTCTCGCGTTTGAGTAAAACGCGGAGATATTTAATAGCTCCACGTTCTGGTTTCTTAGCTCTGCGTTTTGATGAGATTATCTCCGCGTGAGCAGATAACCAGAATCCTAAATTGATTGAGATTATAATTTGGGCTTATCCAAATATTTAAATTGAGTCCAATCATAATCCTAAATTGATTGTGATTGAGATTTGATCTTATCCAATACTCAAATTGAATCCAATCAGAATTCCAAATCAAGAGATTTAAATCAATATTAAATATTGGATTAGAATCCTTGATGAATACAAAAATCTTTATTCCTATTCCTATGGAAAGGTTTATTCCTATTCCTATGGAACTCTTTATTCCTATTCCTATGGAAACTCTCATAACCACTAAAGTCTGTAAATACCCTCTTTGAGGAGACTTTAGGGGAATCAATTAAGAAGAGATCAATCTACAGATGATCATCAATCTGGTCTTCTTTTTTAGGGCATCGGAAGTTTCCTATCGATCCTTTGGCAATTCAAGTACGCGAGAGAGTCTTGAAGCCTTTGCTGATCATCTTCTGAAATCTTGGAGAATTCAAGTTACGCACAGAGCCTTGAGTTCGTGAAGATCAGAGAAAATCACCATCTTCTTTCTGGAGTTCTTGAGAAGTTCGAGTTACGCGAGAGAGCCTTGAATAAATCAAAACCAGAGAAGATCGTCTATAGTCGGCCAATATCTTTAAAAGAGAAGATTTCAACGTACCGATCGTCCAAAGGAACTACTATAGATCCCATCGCCACTGATCCCACAACAATGTTGTAAAAGAGAGAGATTGGACTATAAAATCCTCTCGTTTGTTCTCTTTTTATATCTTGTTCACTTCCGTTGTAATCTAAGATGTGTTCAATGGAAGGAAGCGAAGAAACTTTTGCGACGAACAAACTGGCGACCACAGTGGGAGCCATCTCTTTCACTGATGAAGAGATTGTGGGGCAATCGGACGTTGACTTGATCAGATCCGAAGTAGACACGCTGGTCGTTGAAATCAACCAGCAGAAGTACGAGGAGTGCCTCTCCTCCGGATCAGGTGACTTGGATGAGACACGGCATTATCGCCGTATGTACTCCAATGCCCGAGTGACGGGTAGAAAGGTATCCACCGAGAGACGGGGATCCTTGGAGACTACGGTTATAGCACCGGAGTTCACACAAGAAATCCTAACCGAGGAAGAGCTTCCGATTGCCGAAGAAGACATGGGAACTGGACTGACCAGGACCCAACTCCGGAACAGGAACCGGAGGGCGAGGCGTAGAGCCCTCAAAGTCCGCCTTGGACGCGGAGCTAACCCTAGAGGACGCGAGGCTATGGTCCCTCGCAAATTGGCTCGCGCTACCCGCGAGACCAATCTCTACCGCGTTAAACGCGAAGATACAACTTGCCTTAAAAGCAAGGAAAAGCCAGCATGTGATTTTCCACGCGAGGCTAGTAATACTGGCGAGTTACGCAAAATTCCTGACACTCGCGAGTTACGCGAGTATAAAAATTATTCAAAGCCAGCGTGTGATTCTCCACGCGAGGCTATTACTATGCCTAGCGAGAGACGCAAAGCCGGTAAGGGTTGCGCTAGTCGCAGAATACCCAACACTCGCGAGTTACGCGAGTATAAAAATTATTCAAAGCCAGCATGTGACTCTCCACGCGAGGCTATTACTGTGCCTAGCGAGAGACGCGAAGACAGTGATACTTGCAATAAACACAAGACTTCTGACACCCACAAGGAACGTGAGGATGATTGGCAGATAGTTGTCAGTCGTAAAAACCGCGCTATGATCTGCGTTAATAGCAAAGATAAGCCAGCGTGCAAGAACTTCCCTTCACGCGGGGCTATTATTCCAGAAGCTAAACTTCCAAGGACACACCAAGCCAGCGAGAAACGCGAGCCTAGTATGGATAAACGCGGAGCTATTCTTCAGGCCCGCATGGTGAAACGCGAGGCTATTCCTAAACCACGCGAGGATCGGTCCGACCCCAGAGTCAGGGTTGATCAATCAAAGAAGTTTCAGTGGATTCCTAAACACTCTCAAGAGTTGAATAGACCTCTTGATTCCATGGCTAGAAGCACTGACCTCAGGGAGCATCTCTCTAAAAAGAGAGGCATAGACCAACTTCAAGTTGAACATAGTTGCCATTGCCAGCAACTTATGACAGCAGTATCAGCCGTGATGAATAACTGTAGCTGCAGCAAGAACAGGATATCTGTGTTCGACCGATTAAATGAGTCAAATCAGAATCCTACTAAGAAGACAAGAACCACTCCCCTGAAACAAGGGAGAGCTGTAACTTCCAACATGGTAGGAAAAGGGAAGAAAATTGCAGAGACGGATGATGATTCAGAATCGAGCGATGATGAACTTCATCGTATTACTCGACTAAGATCAGGAGTCATCCTGCCCCGAAATTATAAGAAGCTCGCAGGGGGTTCTTACGACGAGAACAACGATAATTCCGCTATAGCCTCGCCCCCATCCTCTATATCGTCTCGGCTACAGAAGTCAGCATCGCACATGGCAGGTAAATCTGGTGATATCAATCAGAGATTTGAGGCTCAAGAAAGAATGATTCGAGAGCAACAGAAAACGATTGAAGACCTTAAGATGCTACTTTTAAAAGTTGTTGAAGATAATGCTAAACAGGGCAAGAAGACTCCAAATGAAGAAGAACAGGAGGAGAAAGCCCACTCGATGCATGAGGAAGAAGATAGATTTTCTTTCCATGATCCGCATGAAGAAAAGCTTGAAAAGTTACAGAATCAACTCGAAACCTTGATGCGTAAAAAAGAGTTGAAGGAGTCAGGAGTCTCTAGACCATATCCAGCAGAATGGGATGTGGTACCCTATCCTCCAAAGTATAAGCCGCTCAAGTTGGAGCCCTATGACGGGAAGGGATCGCCCAGTCAGCACATCTATTATTTCTTGTCCCAAGCAGGATACTTAATGGGTAATGATCTCATCATGACCAAAGTATTTGCAAGTACTTTGCGAGGGCCTGCCTTTACTTGGTTCATCCAGCTGCCCCCAGGTACTATTAATACCTGGTTAGATGTTGAGAAATTATTTCTCTCACGTTTCTTCGAGGATGACACCGAGATTACGGTTCATTCCCTCCTTGCAACTAGGCAAGGAGAACAAGAAGCGGTTAAAGATTTCATAGAAAGGTTCCGGGAGAAGTCCGTACATTGTAAACACGGAATGATCCAGGAAACTCTAGTCGAAACCTGTCGACACAACCTTAAGACCAATGTGCTCCTCAAAATGGGGGCCGTAGAGTCTAAGACGTGGAGGGACCTGCTCAAACAAGGAGAGCAAGCTGAAGACTTGATTCGCCGAGTTGAAGAATCCCGCGGGCCAAGAAGTGCTGGGGGTAGTAAATCATATACCCAAAACAACAGCAACAAGAATAAAGAGAAAGCAGTAATATCATCAGAAACTGCTCCTCAGAAAACCAGTCCTCCGCCAGAGCCGAAATCTCAAGGTCACGAGGGTCAAGGCAAATTAGACCGCAGCCAGAAAGGAATTACACTTTCAAAGCTGAACAGACACCAGTCCTCTTTCACCTGCTCCAAAAGAAGGGAATGCTAAAACTTCCGGAGAATAAGAAGCCAGAAGACGTTGGTAAGACAAAAGATCCCAACTACTGTCTCTATCACCGGAATGTTGGACACCCCACCCGGGATTGTTTTCCCCTTAAGAACAGGATCCAAGCACTAATAGAAGCTGGGGTTCTGACGCTTAAGGAAGAGCAGAAGAAGGTCACTGCCAATATGGCAACCATAGTGGTTGGAACCCACAAGTTCCCCGCAGGAGTGACCCCAAAGGGTGAGGCAGTTACAAAGAATCTTGATCCGCACAACAAAGCCCAAGAGGGACTTGTCCCCATAACAACCCAAAAGGGGGAAGTTATGTGGGTTCACCCCGACTTGTTGGAAGATGAACAATGGACTGCTTCAAAAGGTCTAGAGAAGAAGCGGGCTGTCAATGCCATTTCTGCGGATATAAAGGGAGAATATATAGCTTCGGGGGCCTTCACAGATTCTGAAGAAGAACCCGAAACTATGGCCACCCATCAAGATGGGGCAGGCCCTTCCGGTACTCGATCTGGAAAGACATATCTTAAGGACTACACTGGAGTGGATCCAAAAGATATCTATGCAGAACTCGCAAAGCCTGCGAAGCAGAAAGGACTTCGTTTCCAGAAGAATCCTACCAGAGATGAAGGAGCCAAAGAAACTCCCTTCGAATTTGACATAATTGCGCAGTTGGCTAACATCCCAGCGCGAGTAACGCTTTACGAATTGTTGAGATTATCAAAATCAACACGTGAAGCTCTAAGAGAGGCCTTGGCAGACTCTGAGTCGTTCCTAGCTCAGATTGTCGAGCCGGCCATCGAAGAGCGGGACTCTTGCCCCCACTGTCATCAAGTGAGGAGGCAAGTCCCACAAATCATCTTCTCTCCAGAAGACATGCAGGTGAGGAATATAAAGCATAATAGGCCTTTATATTTCACTGGATATGTCGGGTCCACAAAAGTGGACCGAATTCAGATTGATCCAGGTTCTGCACTCAGCGTCGTGCCCAGTAGATTGATGCAGCTGTTGGGGATTTTCCTTCATCGCTTGACACCTACACACACTACCATCTATGGATTCAACGCTAATAATAGCCATCCTCTTGGTAAGATCCGATTGCGGTGTCAGATTGGAGACTTGAAAACGGAGGTTACATGCTACGTAATTGATGCTGATACCTCCTACAATATGTTATTGGGGCGACCTTGGATCCACTCTCATATGATAGTTCCGTCGACTCTTCACCAGTGCATGAAATATTGCGATGAGGAAGGAGAGGTCCGGACACTAATTGCTGACAAGCAGCCATTCAAAGGGTTGGAAAATTACTTCACAGATGCTGCACTCTACAAGCCAGCACATGAAGCCTCCAATGACAATCTTAGCAAGTCTCCAAGGCCCGACGACAGTGGCAATGAAGTCGACACTAAGTACGAGCTCCTTGGAGAAGATGATGGGGGTGATTACGAAATCAACCCTCACCTAGATCTTAGCTTAGGTCTTGATAATATAGTGGATGTAATAGAAAGTGAATGGGTTATTAATAAAAATATAAAGTTAGTCTACGAGCATGCTGTAGCTACTGAGTCTGAGCCCTCTTGTACCTCCACCAAAGCGGATGGCCTGACCGAATTTGAAGTTCTGGCGGCATACCATTTGCCCCTCAGGCCTTCCCTCCTCTCTCAATTAAAAATAACCGAGGATCAAGGGCACTTCTTTGAAGTGCCTTCCCGACAGAAGTCCCAAAGGCCGATCATGTTCGGCAAAGTGGCAACGTCGCCTCGACAGAGACAAAGTAGTGAAAGTGATGAACAAACATCACCTCAATTTCACTTATATGAGCAAAGGTCCCGACAGATGATGGAGAAAATGGGATATAATTTTACCCAGAAGCCGGGATTAAACTTTGGAAAAGGGCGGCGGAATCTCATACCCTCGTTTAGACCGAGAGGAAAGAGCCCTGATTATTATCAAAAGGCCCGCAGGGGGTTGGGCTATGTATCTACCCCACCTTCGTCACCATTAAATGATGAAGAGAGTTCTTCGGCCAAAGAAGAAACATCTTCACCAGATCATGATTCAGATATAAGCACCGATGCTTGGTTTCAATCTTTGACGATCAATATGGTTTCAGCCGCGCCAGAAAGCGACGAGGAACCAATTGACATTCAAGATGACGCTTGGGCTAAGCACATGGATACTCTCTGAGATGTCCACTTTGAACAGCGTGACCCGCCTACAGAAGACAAATTAATACAGGTTAACATGGGAACGGAAGAAAATCCGAAACCCATTTTCATGAGCGACACACTAACTCCTTTAGAAAAAGAGGAACTTATATCCCTTATCAAAGAGTATATAGATGTGTTCGCATGGAGTTATGAAGATATGCCTGGGCTTGACCCTCAAATTGCCACACACCGGTTAAATATAAAAGAAGATGTCAAACCTGTTAAACAGCAACAGAGGCGTTTTCGACCGGAATTGATGGAGGCAATAGTTGCTGAGATCAACAAGCTTATACAATCCGGGTTCATCCGTGAAGAACAACACCCAGACTGGGTGGCAAACATAGTGCCAGTTCGCAAAAAGAATGGCAAAATCCGGATATGCATTGACTTTCGAGATCTGAACGCTGCATGTCCCAAGGATGAATTTCCACTCCCCATCACCGACGTGATGATCGATAATACTTGCGGTTATGAGAGGATGTCCTTTATGGATGGCTTCTCAGATTATAACCAAATCAAGATGCACCCGGATGATGAAAAGCATACAGCTTTCAGAACGCCACAGGGGGTATACTGTTATACGGTGATGCCATTCGGATTAAAGAATGCAGGTGCCACTTACCAACGCGCAATGAGCGCCATATTCAAAGAACACCTACGCAGAACAGTGGAGTGCTATGTGGATGACTTAGCAGTTAAAAGCAAAGACAAAGAAGATCATCTTCACGATTTAAGAGTGGTCTTCGATCTTATGCAGAAACATCACTTGAAGATGAATCCTACCAAGTCGTTCATGGGGGTATCCAGCGGGAAGTTTCTAGGGCTTGTAATAACTTCAAAAGGAATTTTCCTCGACCCGGAAAAGGTAAAAGCGATTAGCGAAATGCCGCCTCCCCGCAATCTTAAGGAATTAAGGGGATTATTAGGAAAACTCGCTTATATTCGGCGCTTCATATCCAACTTATCTGGACGATGCCAACCATTCTCCAAACTTATGAAGAAGGGAGTGTCTTTTATATGGGATGAGGCATGTCAGCAGGCATTTGATGACCTCAAGGAGTACCTTACTAAGCCTCCTGTACTAATGGCACTAGCCCCTGGGCAGCCCTTCCTTATATATGTAAGGGCCATGGATAATGCTTTAGGAGCATTACTTGCTCAATATAATGAGCACGGCCATGAACATGCCCTCTACTATTTAAGTAGAACAATGATTGGGGCCGAACAGCGATATACCCCAATTGAAAAGGAATGTTTAGCCCTAGTGTTTGCTGTTCAGAAAATGCGACACTACCTTTCAGGGCAAACAATTCATGTTATATCACGGGTTAACCCCTTGAAGATTCTAATGACCAAGCCGGGATCCTTAAATGGCCGATTGGCAAAATGGGCGCTCTTACTATCGCCCTATGACATACATTTTGTCCCTCAAAAGGCCATGAAGGGACAGACAATCGCTGATTTCCTTGCAGACCATTCAATTTGGTCCCAATTAAAGCAGATATCGGAAGTCAACACAGTTACCAAAGAGCAACCTTGGCAAATGTTCTTTGATGGTGCCGCAAGACGATTTGCTGCTGGAGTGGGGGTTGTGCTAATATCCCCACATAAACATATATTGCCTAACGGTTACTCATTAACAGAACCGTGCACTAATAATGTAGCGGAGTACAATGCGCTTATTATCGGCTTAAAAATAGCTCTGCAACTGGGGGTGAACCATTTAGAGGCATATGGAGATTCTAAGCTCATTGTCAATCAGATGATAGGTGAGTATGAAGTCAGACATGAAGCCATCATCTCCTATCATCAACTAGCTATTGAGCTAGCAGGATATTTTGAACAATTCTACATATATCACGTATCTCGAAACGAGAACATTTATGCTGATGCTCTTGCCGCATTAGCCGCAACGCTGGCAATCCCGCCAGGTGAAGCTAAAAGCATCACCATTGGTAGTAGAGAACTCCTCCACCCAGATGTGGTATCTCAAGCCGAAGAGGTATGCCAGATTGGCTTAAAGTTAGAACCCCGTGATTGGCGATTTTCATTTGTGGATTATGCCTTGCATGGGATATTACCAGAAGATCCTAAGGAAGCCACCTCAATAAAGAGGAAGGTCCAAAGATTTCATTACGACCAGAAACTTCAGACTTTGTATAGAAAGTCAAGAGGTGGTCTATTGCTATGCTGCATATCGAAAGCAGAAGCAGAACAAGTGCTAAAAGAAACACATGATGGAGTATGTGGAGCTCATCAGCCCGGTCCTAAACTTGGAGACCGCATAAGAAGGCTAGGGTACTACTGGCTGAGCATGATTACGAAAGCAATGGCATACGCTAAACGATGTCATGCATGCCAAATAAATGCCAATTTTATTCATCAACCCCAAGAATACTTGCACAATACCATCGCAAGCTGGCCATTTGAAGCCTGGGGAATGGACATTATGGGGCCAATAACTCTCCTGTCATCCAGAGGACATCGGTTTATTCTTGCAATAACCGATTATTTTTCAAAATGGGCCGAAGCCGTGCCCATGAAAGAGGTGAAAACGGCAGATGTGATCAAGTTTATCAAGCATCATGTCATTTACCGATTTGGCGTCCCTCGACGGATCATTCATGATAATGGTCCGCAATTCATCAGTCAGGGATTCTCCAGATTCTGCAACAAGTTCAGAATCAAAGATATCGCTTCTACACCATATAACCCTGCGGCTAATGGGTTAGCTGAAGCCTTTAACAAGACAATCATCAAACTCTTTCGGAAGTACGTCTCTTCCAATAAACGAGATTGGGATGAAAAGTTAGGAGAATGCCTGTGGGCTTATCGCACCACCGTTCGCACCCCGACTAAATCTACCCCGTTCTCTTTGGTTTACGGAAGTGAGGTTGTCTTGCCTCTTGAAATCCAGATACCATCATTAAGAGTGGCTTTAGCTACAAAGATGACGACAGAAGAGCGCCATCAGCAAAGATTGCAAGAACTAGAGGCGTTACACGAAAAACGTCTCAGGGCTCAACAACAAATTGAGTTGTATCAAGCCCGAATATCTCAAACGTTCAATAAGAACGTCAAACCAAGGACCTTTAAGCAAGGAGACTTGGTTCTGGCTGTTAAGAGGCCAATGGTGCTAACCCACAAGACTAAGGGTAAATTTGAACCTAAGTGGGAAGGACCGTTTGTTGTGGAGACAGTATACTCCAGTGGAGCCTATCGCTTAATGAATCAAGACGGCGACTGGATGATGATGCCGATCAATGGCAAATTTCTAAAGAAATACTATTCTTAGTACCCCTGGAGATACGCGTCTTCTCTTTTTATTAGGCATGCTCATTGTGCGCCTCTGACCTAAACCTGGTGAGTTTGGTTCTCAAGTTTGAACCACCTCCAGTCTTTTTATTAGGCATGCGCATTGGGTGCCTTTGACCTAAATCTGGTGCGTTTGGTTCTCAAGTTTGAACCACCTCCAGTCTTTTTATTAGGCATGCGCATTGTGCGCCTCTGACCTAAACCTGGTGAGTTTGGTTCTCAAGTTTGAACCACCTCCAGTCTTTTTATTAGGCATGCGCAGTTTGGCGCCTCTGACCTAAACCTGGTGTGTTTGGAGTGCCCAGTTCAAGTTACGCGAGAGAGCCTTGAACCGCCTCCATTTATCCAAGTTACGCAGATGAGCACTTGGACTTCTTCATAAAATTCTAGGCATGTGCAATTGGACACCTTTGCCAAAATCTGGTTCGCTGCAAAGGAAGAATCAGGAGTTCGACAAAACTTGGAAAATCTTCTAAGTATAAAAACGCAGAGCTAAGCTAACTTCGCGTGCAGCTGGAGAAATAGCCTCACGTTTTAAAACGCAGAGGATGACGCGATAACTTCGCGTAACAGAGTTTCTCTCTGTCTTCTCTTTAATAGCCCCGCGTTTCAAGCACGAGGATGACGCGATAACTTCGCGTAGAGAAAGATCAGAGTTCCTCTCTGACTTCTCCTCTTTCAAGCCTTGCGACTGGAGAACGGCGATCTCGCCGGTGAAGTAAACAATTGGCTGGAGCCGAAACATCTAAGAATGATTCTAAGAAGATCAAAAGTTAAGGTTTTTACCTTCAAGATATGCTGCATTGACTGGTTCGCCACTGCGTGCGTGAAGCCAAACTATTCTGAAATGACATCCTAATGATGAAAATCTATGAAGAGTTAAAGGGAGATCAATTGAAGATTGCTCATTGACATTGCTCACTCGGTTGCAGGAGTTGAGAACTCTTCAAAATCTCCGAATGAAAAAGAAGATGAGCTGAGAGCTCTATTTAAACAAAATTTCCGTCGCTTGGTATTTGGCGCAGAAATTTGGAGTAATTAATGAAGCAATTACTCATTTCACTGAAAATGAATTGAAGCTGATTAGCTCCGCGTAAGCGAGCATAACGCGAAGGAGACTTGGTATTCTAACTCCGCGTTTCAGTTTAAGTATCCAAAGTATTTCAAAATTTGCTAAGTTCTAAGCCATTTTGAAAACTTTGGAGGGGGTTCTGTTGGCAGTGAAAATTTCTAAGTTAAAAGGATTTTCCACAACAGGCCGCGGAGCTAACTCAGTAGCTCCGCGTTTGGCTACTTTTGTCTCACATTTGAGTAAAACGCGGAGATATTTAATAGCTCCGCATTCTGGTTTCTTAGCTCCGCGTTTTGATAAGATTATCTCCGCGTGATTAGATAACCAGAATCCTAAATTGATTGAGATTATAATTTGGGCTTATCCAAATATCTAAATTGAGTCCAATCATAATCCTAAATTGATTGTGATTGAGATTTGATCTTATCCAATACTCAAATTGAATCCAATCAGAATTCCAAATCAAGAGATTTAAATCAATATTAAATATTGGATTAGAATCCTTGATGAATACAAAAATCTTTATTCCTTTTCCTATGGAAAGATTTATTCCTATTCCTATGGAACTCCTTATTCCTATTCCTACGGAAACTCTCATAACCACTAAAGTCTATAAATACCCTCTTTGAGGAGACTTTAGGGAAATCAATTAAGAAGAGATCAATCTATAGATGATCATCAATCTGGTCTTCTTTTTTAGGGCATCGGAAGTTTCCTATCGATCCTTTGGCAATTCAAGTACGCGAGAGAGCCTTGAAGCCTTTGCTGATCATCTTCTGAAATCTTGGAGAATTCAAGTTACGCACAGAGCCTTGAGTTCATGAAGATCAGAGAAAATCACCATCTTCTTTCTGGAGTTCTTGAGAAGTTCGAGTTACGCGAGAGAGCCTTGAACAAATCAAAACCAGAGAAGATCGTCTATAGTCGGCCGATATCTTTAAAAGAGAAGATTTCAATGTACCGATCATCCAAAGGAACTACTATAGATCCCATCGCCACAGATCCCACAACAATATTGTAAAAGAGAGAGATTGAACTATAAAATCCTCTCGTTTGTTCTCTTTTTATATCTTGTTCAATTCCGTTGTAATCTAAGATGTGTTCAATGGAAGGAAGCAAAGGAACTTTTGCGACGAACAATCACTTACTATAGATTTTGGAAACCCATAAAGTTTAACTATTTCCCTGATAAAAATGTTAGCTAACTGAACTGTTGTAAAAGGATGTTTGAGAGCAATGAAATGAGAGAATTTGGATAATCTATCCACAATCACCCAAACAGAATTATATCCATAGCTCACAGATAAACCTTCAATGAAGTCCATAGCTAAGTTTTCCCATACCTTCTCTGGAATAGGCAGAGGTTCCAAAAGCCCAGGTGGTGCCAAGTTCTCAATTTTATTCCTTTGGCAAGTATCACAAAATCTAATGGCTTCCCTAACTGCTGCTTTTAAACCAGGCCACCAAAAACTCTTTTTGATTTTCTTGAGAGTAACTTCATATCCTGAGTGACCTCCAATAGGTGAGTGGTGATTGTCGAGTATGATTTCTTCACATATAGAATCATTTGGATCAACTAGAATTTTTCCCTTGTAATACCATAAGCCACTGATATGTTGATATTTACTATTCATTTTCCCAGAATTCTGTAGCTTCTGGAAATACTCGGAATTCTGCACCATTGCTTTAATCATCTCAAGCCATAGAGGTTCCACTATAGAAATAGCTGCACAAACTTCTTCTAACCTATCTTCATTTCCAATTCTTTCATTTCCACACTCTACCCTGGACAAAGCTTCTACTGATAGTAACCTGCCATCATTTCCATTTCTCCCATTCTCACATTCCAACTTGGACAAGGCATCTGCTGCTAAATTGTCATTTCTCTTCCTATACTCCACCAAATAGTCATATTTAGTGAGTTTTTGAAGCCAAGGGTGTTGAGATTCCTGCATAAATTTCTGATCCAAAAGGAATTTAAGACTTTTTTGATCAGTTTTGATTATAAATCTCCTTCCAATGAGATACTGTCTCCATTTCTTGACTGCTAGGAGAATAGCCATCATCTCCTTTTCATAGGCTGATAAAGTCAGAGCTCTTCCCTTCAATCTTTGACTGATAAAGGCTATTGGATGATCCCTTTGCATTAGAACTGCACCCAGCCCAAGTCCTGATGCATCAGTCTCCACCACAAAGGAGTCATTGAAATCTAGCATGCACAGAACAGGAGGAGACATGAGAGCTTGTTTGAGCTTTTCAAAAGCTTCTGTAGCAGCTTGATTCCACTGAAATGCTCCCTTCTTCAAGAGGTCAGTGAGAGGAGCTACTATAGTACCATATCCTTTAACAAACTTCCTATAATAACCAGTGAGACCCAAAAATCCTCTAAGAGCTTTGATATTTGAGGGAACTGGCCAATTAGCTATGCTTTCCACCTTCTTTTGATCAACAGAAATCCCATTTTTAGAAATGATATGATCCAGATACTCCACCTTAGAGCAGCCAAATTTACATTTGCTAACTTTAGCAAAAAGTAGGTTATCCTATAAAACTGTCAGGACCTGTTTCAGGTGACTCATGTGATTTTCCCATGACTTACTATAGACCAGTATATCATCAAAGAAAACAAGTACAAATTTTCTTAGATAAGGTCTAAACAAATCATTCATGAGATTTTGAAAAGTAGAGGGTGCATTTGTTAACCCAAAGGGCATAACCAAAAATTCATAATGCCCATTGTGAGTTTTAAAAGCAGTCTTATATATATCTTCATTTGCTACCCTTACTTGATGATAATCAGATCTCAAATCAAGTTTTGAAAAACATTTAGCTCTAAATAGTTCATCCAAAAGATCATCAATCAAAGGGATTGGAAACTTATCTTTCACTGTATTTTGATTCAATGATCTATAATCAATGCAAAGTCTCCAACTACGATCTGATTTCTTCACCAAAACAACTGGACAAGTAAAAGGACTGGATTTAGGCCTGATAACACCCGACTGTAGCATTTCCTGAATCTACCGTTCAATTTCATTTTTTTGAAAAAATGGGTACCAGTATGGTCTGGCAGAGACTGTTTGATCAGGATGTTGTAAGTGTATGTGATGGTCACAAGATCTTTTAGGAGGAAGCTCTTTTGGTGTTGGAAGACCTGATCAAAATCCAACAGAAGCTTCTTCAAATCTTCTGGCCAATCTTCTGCATCATTCTCCAGTTCTGTTGTAAGCAACTGAAGTGCCATTGCCATACCCTTTACCTTCATAACCTTTTTAAGAACTCCACCATCAATGACTTCCATGTTAGTAGTGTTAACTCCTCTGAACACTATAGGCTTATTCTCTTTCCAGAATTTGAGGGTATGATTTTTGAAGTTCCACAGTGTAGGTCCCAATTGCTTAAGCCATACAGTGCCTAAGATTATTTGAGTGTCACCCAGAGGAGCTACTAACATATCAGTTTCAGAGGTAATGCCTTGAATGGAAATTCTTGTTTTCTTGATACAGCAATCTCTTTCAAATGTTTCTCCACCTGCAACTCTAATTTTGAACTTTTGGACAACTTGAACAGGTAATTGC
This sequence comes from Dracaena cambodiana, assembly GCA_036321105.1. Lineage (NCBI taxonomy): Eukaryota > Viridiplantae > Streptophyta > Magnoliopsida > Asparagales > Asparagaceae > Dracaena > Dracaena cambodiana. Next base: position 16,415,946 of record JAYEPQ010000009.1, read on the forward strand.
AGTCTTCTAACAGTTACATGGTCGATAAAGTTGTGGGTTGCACATGTGTCAACTAAAAACCCAACTTCCTTCCCTTTGACCTTCCCTACTAATCTTATTGAGTTAACTCCTATAACTCCTTCCACTGAATTAAGAGATAGAGAAATGTGGTTGTTCTCCAATTCTTTTTCTTCATCAAGAACTCAGTTATCCTCTTCTTCACCATCTTCTGACAGAATTTGTAATTGCAATAACTTCTGATTTTTACATTTGTGATCAGAAGTATACTTTTCATCACAGTAGAAACAAAGTCCTTTCTCTCTTTTTTCCTTGTAATCTTGAGAAGATAGCCTTCTGAGCTTATTAGCCGAATTTGGTACCTGTTGAGAACCAGGTCCAGATTTTACTGTTTCTGCTGTTGATGAAGAGCTGCTGCCGATTCCACTGTTCCATCCATACCCTTGTGGAAACCAAACTTCCTTGTATTCTTGATTGATACATTCTTTTATTCCTCCAATTGAGCCAATCTCATAGCATCGAACATATTCTTGGGTTGCTTGGCTCTCAATTCAAACCTATTTGGTTCTTTCAACCCACTTATGAAACATTCCACTAGAAATTCTTCTGAAAGCTCTTGGACATGGTGAGATAGTCTAATGAATTCAGATTCATAGTCTTCATATGATCCTTCTTGCTTCAACTTTGTTAAATCTCCCACAAAGCTCCCGTTCTTCTCGCGATCAAAAACTGACAATAACCCTTTTTCAAATTCAAACCAATCCAAAGGTCTACTCCTCCTTCTAATTGTCCATCTATACCATTGCAAAGGCTTTTCATCTAGATATAGTGCAGCCAATCTCACCCTAGCTTCATTGCTGATACCATAAAAATCCATGAGTTGCTCCACCCTATATAACCAATTGGTTACATCAATTCCTTTGAAAACTGGAAATTTTGGCTTTACTACTTGTGTACCATCAACTGCCTTGTATAATTCACTGCCTCCATATGCAGAATTAGCATTCCTTTTTCCAAAATTATTAGGAGGATTCGGCAATAGGGGTTTACTTCTATCATTATCTGATTCTTTATTGAAATTTGGAGAGGTTACCTCATTTCGCCTAGGATTTGTATGAAGCTCAAGAATAAGGTTCTTGAACTCTTCCTTATCTGTAGACCTATCCTCTTCCAACTTCTGAAGAAATTGCTTGATTCCTCCCATTCCTTCATCAAGACGAAGCACAGTTGTCTTCAAGAAGCTAAATTCCTCTGAATTACCCCCAAATTTCCCTCCATCATCTTCAGTTACGCCCGCAAGACCTAGCCGCGCTCTGATACCTTTACCACCGTCCCTGTCGCCATCATCGCCCTTGCTGTTGAAGCTCTAGTCATCGGCATCTTGGCTTTCTTGAAGGATATAGAGAGGAAGAAGAAGCACCTGTAGATGAGAAGAAGAGTAGTGAAAGAACAAGAACAGGAAGAGGAACTGGAGAAATTGGAGGAGAATTTGAAATCTTATTTCTTGAATACCCAATTACATCTCTTTCTCTACTATTTATACAAGAATTCCTACTAAAATCTCCGAAAAATTGGGTTCCCCTCCGATTCTCAGACATTTGGATACGGGAGTTAATTCGGTTATAACCGAATTAACTTCCGTTCAACCGAAGCGGAAATAAACTCCTAACGGGTTTATAAAGCGAGTTTTGGATCGGATCCTTCGCATTCCTTATCCGTTTGCAGAAAAAACCCACGTCCTCGTCTTTTTAACTCTTCTTCTCCTTCCTCCGTCTGCCCAACAACCAAACCTATAGCTGCAGCTCGTGACAGCAGGCTCCTCTCAGAGGCCAACTTCCTGACAAGGGCATCTACAGATACCAACCCCTTGAGGGGGGGGGGGGGGGGGGGTTGCCGCGCGACCCTTCTCATCAAATCCCCCACCGTAGGGTCTTCGACCGGCTGCTCTTCCTCCGCTTCCGCCGCCGGAGCCATACCCGTAGGAGCAGAACCCGCCCCCGAGGCGACTGTTCTCGAGCTCCTCCGCGGAGCGCTCCTTGGGGCCTGTGGGGAGGCGGAGCATCTCGTCGTGGGTGAGGAACTTGGAGTCAGTGGTGGGGTCCCGGCGGTAGGGCCCGCCGCTGCCGGTTCCTCCGCCGGAGGCAAATTCGGAGAGGGAGAGAGTGGTTCCCTTCTTCTTCTTGGTCTTGGCGGCCGCGGCCTCTCTGAGGCTGAGAAAGCTCTCCGGCGGCGCGGCGGCGGCGGCGCGGCGGCGGCTAGTTCGCGTTCCTCGTCCTCGGCGCGCTTGGCCTCGAGGGCCCAGGCGCCGACGCCGTCCCAGGGCTTGGACATTGTTTTCACGCTTTGATGGAATCGGATCTTAGAAGTTAACGTTGGGGTTGGACGTTATCGGGCGTGCGCCGCGCGGGGGTGCAGAGAGAGAGAGAGCGGAATAAGTTTAAGTGCGAACTGAAGGGTTGGGAGCCATGGTAGCAGAGGATACAATAATGTGCGTCGGCGGAACAGGCATTTAATGAATTAGCAGAGTGAGACTGAACCCGATCTTCTCAATTGTTGAATTCACATTAATTTTAGGATCTATATTCATACTCAATAAATTATCTAACATCAAGCCTTTCTTGATGTTAGGAAGAGTTTATATTCCGGGTTGACAGACCTATTAGATTAGATTTGCCTATCTATTTGTTACAACCTAACCTAAACCCCATAAGGAAAAACATAATTTGCATAATTCACTTTTTTTTTGAGTAAATTTATATAATTCATTATATTATAAAATTGCTTTGGATTCCATTAGCCAATAAAAGTCACATTTTTTTTTTTTAAAAAATTGTTGCGTTTATAAGTTGTTAATTTTAATGTTATTTTATGTAACCTTGGGAAACTTATTTTTCATTTTACAAAATTACCACACCTTAACTATATTTTGTAAAATTCAAAACCTAGATTCAAGTGAACCAAAACCAATATGTTACTTATTATATTGCTCAACTAGATCTACATAATATCTAACCTTGTGCACATTAAAAGTTTGGCAAGACCTTGAAATTAGGCCCACAAAGATGTCACTTAACTAGTAAAGAAGCAGGCAATGTAGAAATCTTTTTGAAATCATCTATTGAAGCCTATATTAGTTATAAGAGTAAGATGGTTCCGAACCAAAGGGTACTATATCTCCTTTACCGATGGACGCCTTCGGCATTCAAGGGTCACGGACCTCAAAAAGGAGGAAAAAGGTTATAATTTTCAACAAACAACTATAGTGCAGCAGAAGTTATGACCATATATGTACGTAGATTGATCATGTACTTAATAAATATTTTGGAACAAAGGTTTTTCTTTATCTAGTTATTAGATAAAATATAATATTTTCTCCTCGCTTGAGCTCTGTTTTTTTTTTTTTTTTTTTTTTTTTTGTCTTTTCTTTCCGAATAGCATCTGGAGCTTTACTTGGGGGGGAGCGCTTGCTTTTCACCTTAAACTTTTTTCTCATGCTTTACTGGGTAAGCATGTAGACTTCTATTTTTCATTTAGTCTCTCTTATGTATATATAATGCAAAATTAGTCAACTAAAAAGAATTCTTTACTCCTGTAATTCTGTCTGTTACTTAAAAAATGTCATGTCATGCTCTATTTTCAGAGGATCCACTTTTTAGTCAATATCTGCATCTGGTCATGCATAATCAGAATCATTAGTAAAGCGATCCAATAATAAATGGTAAAACATAAAAACAAAATGATAATGTCTCAGTATCATGAAAAGACATATGCAAATAAACGGTGGAAAATCTTATATTTGAATGTTTTATGTGTTTATCAATATTTTTTTTTTTTTTAGTTAACATCTTTTAATTATGGTATTTGAAAATTTAGCAAAATATGAACTTGGCTGGTTTGAACTCATTCTCGTCTACCCCCGAGAAAACGGAAAAGCAATGTTGATCGAAACCTATCATGATCCTCCCAGAACGGGAAACAATGGCAATTATGATCGGAACCTCTCTCGATCCTCCCAAAAAAGAAAACAGTGGTACAGTTACATCCAGTTATCAAATTCATATATACCCTAAATTTTCTCCCTAAAACCCGATGTATATCAATTCAGTATCAGTTGTTCAAGTTTGGTTTAATGGATTGGTAATCATTGTTATTTTCAAAATTCAATAGTAGTAACGGTAGCATAAAAAGAATAATATACAGTACAATAGTTAATAATTTATTACCAATCACATATGATAAACAATCTGTATTCAGTCGGTGTCTTATCATGTCTCAATTCAGAGTTCATTCTCCTGTTCTTTTTGTGATAAATAAAAATAACAGAATTAGAAATTATAAGATAATCATTTGGATGATACGTATATCTTTAAAATGGGTAAGGATATGCACTAGATAAGAAATTACTTACATTTGACATTCTATGAATATGCACATGGAATCAAATAAAAATAACATTTAATTGTATAAAATTTAAACTACCAACAAGTAAATAAATTATATGGGACATTTGATTGTTGTTAGACATGAAACGCATGGTTTAGTTGTCAATTATTATGCAAGTAAAAACATAAACTGTTGTGGACACTTTCCATATTCCAAGCCCTCAATCTTTGCTTTGTGGGATCCAATACTACTCCCCCTGCATTTCGAGCGGCAAACTTCATGCCACTTCAATGGACATTGCTAAACCATATATCACATGAATGTCTGTTAGTTGTTTGCTTTTTAACTATTCCTCTTTAGAAGTGATCCGTCTACAGTCTCATCCAAAATTATAAGATATAACAGAGACGGAACTCAGTAAACTTACCTTGTCAGAGTTGACCATGTACGTAGTTCCTACATAAGCTATGGCAGTGAGTAAAATCTTATTCACTTGTAAGTATGAACAAAGCAGGACAATATGCAAAGAAATTTGTATTTTGTTCTTAATATGTTCAGCCATATTTACAAAACTGTACAAGGTAAACCCCTAAGCAGACTACAGATTCTCTCACCACAGGTTAAAATATCTCTAATTCTTTACGGCAATATTCAATTTCGATAAGGTGGAATGCTATTGCAAACAACATTCCCAACTAACTGAGGTCATGCCCACGTTGCCAACCTCCTAACTAATCAATAACATACACGTATCATGATTGATGGCACAAGGGAAAACAATTCAAGCATACAACATGGACCACAAGATTGAAATAGTTTTCCTATGTGAACTGGAGAATTATTGACGTATGCCTTTGCTTTCAATTAACTTAGTGGCTGAGCTAGTACTAATTATTAGTTCCACAAATAAAGAAGGGAGCTACTGACTCAAAAATTGAATAATTTGTCATAAAACAATATGATATTTGACATAAATAGTGGATCATCAAAGAGATTAGAAAACACAAGAAATTGCTACTCCCCTCCCATACTAACAGTTCATCGCAAATAAGACCAGTAACCTTGCAACGTACAATTCCCCTAGCCATTCCTCTACCCAAGAGAGCAGCAGCAGCCAGCAAGCTCCATGCACAAGACCGGGGATTCAGATTGACCACAATCTCCAACAACAAGCAAAGGCCAGGAGGCAAAACTTCGTACTTAAGAGGATTTCAAAACTAGCTTACTTGAGTGTTCAATTATCACAACACAGTACTTCCATTAACAATGAAGCTCTATTAAAAGTTTTACATCGTTATTATGGCAATGAATTATTTGTATCTCTCTATATATATATATACAAGCAAACGGGAAATTCACCGGCAGTTAAGTGAGTTATTTTATTTGTTATCTTGAGTGGCGCCACGTGTAATAATTTCATTGGGTCACCTAAGTGGCGGTGAAGGAACTCCCTTCACCGTCGGTGAATTTTCCGTTATATATATATATATATATACATATATATATATATATATATATATATATATATATATATATATATATCATGTAACAAATTTATTTATTTATTCATATATTTTCAGTTTTAGAAATGCAGAAAAAGAAAATAAAAATAAAATATATATCAGAACTCCTATTCCTTAACTCTTATAAAAAAAAATTAAAGCTATTGTACACTACAACGAATTATGTAGAAAGCATCGGTACTAAGGAACTGTTTTCTGCAAAAATTGAGGATCTTTTCATTGCCATTAAATCAAGAAAAATTACAGATTATAAAAAATTCTCCTTTTTATTACAATGAAAAGAAAATAAAAATAGACAAAAAGGACTTATAGAACACATCGCTATCTTTTTGGATCAGAAGATCGTGGGATCGAGCCAGATATGAGGATCGGTCCTTTCCTCGTTGACAATCTGACGTCGATGATTTGGAAGTGGTGGAGATTCTTGAGCTCGTTCTTCTTCTCTTCTGTTCTTAGAGAAAACTCAAACTCTTGCGCGCGAGAGAGATCTGGCCAAAGGTTTTTTTCGAGTCCCTCTTGAGGGGTATTTATAGGCACCCAAGTTGTGAAGGAGGTATCTTTGTAGATAAAAACAAGATTTTGATGTAATCTTAATAACATATTTGAATCTTCTTTTGATTTGATTTTCTCCAAATTTATTGCATCTGATTCTGTTTCTGCACTAAAAATCAATTAAACTCAAATTAAAATTTGCAGAATTATCAAACTCAAACAGATTTAATTTAGAATTTTGCATCCAAAAATTAATTTGACTCTTATTAAAATTTGGATATGGTTAGAAATTGCAAAATAGCCAGAGACGGAGCCAAAATATATTGTGCGCAACGGAGGCAGGGATTCACTGCTCGAGACGAGCGACCGGGTGACACTGCGCGAGGCGAGCGGCTCATGAGGCTGGCTTCAGCCAAATTTTTTTTTTTCTTTCATTCTATAAGACCTCCTCCAAAGTTTTCAAAATTTTTTCTTTTTCGAAAATTTTGAAATATTTTAGATTCTTATTCAAGGTTGGTCTCCCATTCCTTTTCAAGGTTGGATTTTCAATCCTATTTAGGGTTGGTATCATAATCTTGAATTGTTTACTTTAACTCCACCATTTAAGATGCCCAAGACCCTTCTTTTTCTCTCTATATTTTTCTCAAGAGTCCAAGAAACTTCCTTCTTTCTCTAGATTCTTGCAGATTCTTCTCAATCTCTTTGACCCAATGGCTTCTCAATGTTCTTCCTCAAGCCATAGTGATGATCTTTCCGCCCCAGGGCCATTGTCGATTGGAATTTCACTGTTCATTCGAGATAAAAGTAGAATAACAAGACTTTTGAGGCGTGTGGCCACCGTGCGTTGCGAGGCTAGGCTGGGTTACATGCACAGCAGGTCCGCCTGGCCTTGCGCATGACTCAGCAATTTTCTTCAGTTCTTCTTGGATTTTTTTTGCATTTTTCTAACTTTTCCTCTTCTTCTTTTTTTTATTATTATATATACACTTTGTATTTTTCGTGTGTAAAGGAATAATATTATTTTGCTTTTCAATCTTATTGTGTGACTTTTAATCTTAGCATCATATGGTACAAGATGATAACTGTTCGCCGCAAAAGTTCCTTTGCTTCCTTCCATTGAATAATCTTGAATTACAACGGAAGTGAACAAGATTAAAAAGAACAAACGAGAGAATTTATTTTTATCGCTCTCTTTTACAATAGTATTTGTGGGATCAGTGGCGATGGGATCTGTCGAGCAGCTCTTTTGGACGATCGGTGCGTTGAAATCTTCTCTTTTAAAGATATCGGCTGACTATAGACGATCTTCTCTGGTTTTGATTTGTTCAAGACTCTCTCGCGTAACTCGAACTTCTCAAGAACTCCGGAAAGAAGATGGTGATTTTCTCTGATCTTCACGAAATCAAGACTCTGTGCGTAACTCGAATTCTCCAAGATTTCAGAAAAATATCTTAATTGCCGAAAAGAAGATCCCTAGGGTTTCACCAGGAAGGTATTTATAGCCCCAGGTTAATGCAAGAGTTTCTATCTAAATAGAACTCACATTCATCAAAGATTCCAATCAAATATCTTAGTTTTGATAGAATTCTGATTAGACTTAATTCGGGTATTTGGATAGGCCCAAAATCATAATCTCAATCAATCTGAGATTCTGGTTATCTACTTACGCGGAGCTTTAATCGCATCAAAACAAGGCGCTAAATAACCAAAACGCGGAGCTAACGCGGAGCTATTGATCATCTCCGCATTTTACTCAAACGCGAGGCTAATACAAGCCAGACTGCGGAATCAACGCGGAGCTATTAAACATCTCCGTGTTTTATTCAAACGCAGGGTTAATATTACCAAACGCGAGGTTACTGAATTGGCTCCGTGTTCTATTGTGGAAAATCCTTTTAACTTAGAAATTTTCACTGCCAACAGAACCCCCTCCAAAGTTTTCAAAATGGCTTAGACTTCAACAGATTTTGAAATACTTTGGATATCTAAACTGAAACGCGGAGTTAGAATACCAAGTCTATCTCGCGTTATGCTCACTTACGCGGAGCTAATCAGCTTCACTTCGTCTTCAGTGAAATGAGTAATTATGTCATTAATTACCCTGAATTTCTACGCCGAATACCAAGCGACGGAAATCTTGTTTAAATAGAGCTCCGGCTCATCTCCTTCTTCATCTCATCCGAAGAATCTTAGGGCTTCAGAGCAGGCGACTCAGGCTTCTTATTTTGAAAGAATGATCTCCAGCCGAACTTCTTTTTCCTTTCCATAGTCTTCATCACTAGGATGCCATCTAGGAAGAGTTTGGCTTTATGCATGTTGGCCGGCGTTAATGGCAGCAGCCGTGAATGTAGATGCGATGGCGAACCAATCTCTGCAGCGTCTTCCGAAGGTAAAAACCTTAACTCTTGGGCTTCTAAGAACCATTCTTGAGATGTTTCGGCTTGGTTTAATCCAGCCAACTGTTTATTTTACCGGCGAGATCGCCGTTCTCATCGAAGTTATCGCGTCATCCCCTGCGTTTGAAACGCGGGGCTTATCTGACTAGCAGTCTCGATGAATCTGTGAGGCTATCTTTGATTAGCAGTCGCGATGAATTGCGAGGCTATCTTTGATTAGCAGTCGCGAGGAATTGCGAGGCTATCTTTGATTAGCAGTCGCGATGAATTGCGAGGCTATCTTTGATTAGCAGTCGCGATGAATTTGAAAGAGAAGGAAAGAGCAGAAAGAAATCTCGTCCCCCTATACGCGAAGTTATCGCATCATCCTCTGCGTTTAAAGCGCGAGGCTATTTCTTCAACTGTGCGCGGAGTTAGCTTAGCTCCGCGTTTTCACTCTTTTGGAAACTCTGTTCCTTTTGCAGTAAGTCCAATCCTTTTTGAAGAGGAATGCATGTGGGTCCATCGATCTTCATCAGCAAAAGTAACTCTAAGGAAGTCAGAAGCATATGCTTTACAACATAGTTGCAGGTTTCAAGCTCTGGCTCCTGGAGATGGACTATTGAAGGAGCTCCAAGCTCAAGTGAGGGCCTACAGCCTTGCAGTTCAGAATTGCAGCACTTGCAGTTCAGAATTGCAGTACTTGCAGTTCAGCTTGTGCTTCGATGCAACACTTCTCTTTCCTCTCGTGCTTCATTTCAGATGACAGGTCTAAAATGACATTTGCAGAGGAGATCTTTTGCCTGTGAATCAGGGAACTGAGCTTCAACACCCCGTCGAGAAATCTGGAGTTCTTTTTCATGTGAACCAGGGAACTGAGCTTCAACACCCCGTAGAGAAGTCTTACTATTCGGTTATTGATGAGTTGATCATGTAAAAGCTTTTGGGAGAACTATAACTCCCTCTTTGTAATCTCTTCTTTTATGAATAAAGAGCAAATTATTTTCCTCTCTATCTGTTGGCTTCAAATATCTTGCTTGCGCAACAAACAGATGGTTAATAATTTTGGTAAAATAATCTAAGGCTCTTTTGCGTAACTTAGATTATTAATGCCAATATGATCGAGTAAAGATCCTCTTAACTTGGCCAAAAATCCAAGTTCTTTATGAAAACGCGAAGCTGAAAATACCAAGTTAACTTCGCGTTTAACGAAATTACGCGGAGTTAAATAGCTTCGCGTTTTTCAACCCCCCACGTGGGGTTATCTATTCTGCATTTCGGGGAGTAACTGATCAGTCATTTTCATCGAAATCCGCGCCGAACTCCAAGAGACGGTTTCCCTCATTTAAATGAAATCTCAATCTCTTTTCTCTTCACTTCACTTGAGAATTTTCCAGAGATCACAGAGGTTTAGGCGATTAGAACTCAGGCGATCCTAGCGTTCTCCGACCAGTTTTCTCCCAATTTCTCGTCGATTTTCCTCAACTTTTTGAGAATGGCGCCCAAGACTCGTGCTACTTCTCGCGCAGCTCCATCATCGGCGGCCGGCGCAAACAGTGGTGGCGGCGGCCATGGCAGCGACGCGCCAGCCCACATTTCGCTTATCGGAGGTAAGAATCTCTCCATCGAGACTTTTTGAAACATCTCTAGAGTGATTTGGCTTGATCTTAACTGACCAATCAACTCTTTTACCGGCGAGATCGTCGTACTCCTGCTGTAAGGCTTGGAGAAGAAGAAAAGTCTCTGACTTTCTTCTTACGCGAAGTTATCGCGTCATCCTTGCGTTTTGAAGCGCAGGGCTATTTTAAGTAGCAGTCGTGTTGAAACGCGAGGCTATTTTAAGTAGCAGTCGTGTTGAAACGCGAGGCTATTTTAAGTCGCAGTCGCGCTGAAATGCGAGGCTATTTTAAGTAGCAGTCGCGCTGAAATACGAGGCTATTTTAAGTAGCAGTCGCGCTGAAACGCTAGGCTATTTTAAGTAGCAGTCGCGTTGAAACCCGAGGCTATTTTAAGCAGCAGTCGCTCTGAAACACGAGGCTATTTTAAGTAGCAGTCGCGTTGAAACGCGAGGCTATTTTAAGCAACAGTCGCGCTGAAACGCGAGGCTATTTTGACTTCTGCGCGGTCTAATTTTTAGCTTCGCACGGCGCTATTCTTAGCTTCGCGCGTTCTAATTTTTAGCTTCGTGCGTCCATACTTAGAGAATTTTTCTGTCTCATAGAAACTTCTCTAACTCTGGTGCTTCTCTTTGCAGTAGGGTATTCGATGGAGGCCCTTCCCCACAAAAATTACTTCGGCTTTGCTGGGGGTTCTGATCCCTCAGGCCAATTTCGCTTCACCACTATCTTGGCTTCATATAAACCAGACCCGAAGGAGCTCAAGGAGAAGCTGATCAAGTATCACCCCACTACTGCGCGAGAAATCATAACTGACGCAGCCTTCGAAACTGTGAATAGAGAGGCGATGGAGAAACCTGCCTTCCTCTTTGGAGACCAGATGGATCAATCAGATGAGATCTTTTCTGAAGAGGAGCGCGTTTGGTTATATAACTCAGGCGAAATGCTGATATTTCTGCCTAGAATGGATCGTAGCTATCCTCTAGTCTATCTTCAGAGGCTGGCAATGCTTCGGGAATTAAAGTGGGGACTGACTCAAGAGCAAGATGGCGTCCCAACAGGCAAATTTGGTGCACAAGGGTTTTATCAAGATGGTCCCCCAGATGCATTACTGGCTTGCTTCCAGGCCGATTTGGCAAGGAGCTTCCAGTAGGAGAAGTCCCATCTCGTGCCCGAACTTTCTTAAGTGAGTTCCTGGCGAAGGATGGTCAGTACCCCGCTAGCGACTTCAGGATGCCTGGCTGGGTTCATTCTTCTAACAATATGTGGTGGGCCCGGCTCGTTCAGTACATGCTGGATTCCCATGAGCCCATTTTAAAGGATATTGGTTTGTATAAAGCTATCAGGAATGTCCAATTCGGGTTTTCCCAGAGTGCTTATCATTTTTTACTGCCTCTTGGAGATGTATAACCCTGAGACTTGTACTCTCTTTACACCAGTTGGTGAGCTAGGGTTCGCTCTCCACGAGATGTTTGAAGTTTCTGGGCTCTCAATGGGCGAAGTCTCTTATGAGGAGTATATCCCCACCACCGATGAGTTGAACATGCTACTGGCGAGGGATGAGCGCATCTATGCCACATACTGGGAGATAATGTGCTATTATCATATTTGTGCTGACCAGACAGGTGCACGTAATCACGGTATCGGCCACAAGAAATGGGCCGAGTACCTCTTTGCCAACTTAAATTCTAAGGATAGCTCAGCCACTATCCATGGTCATTCTCCTGTCCCCATTTCAGAGATTGACCAACGTGTAGCCAGGGGCCATTACCGTTTGTATTATACCACGGAATCCAATGAGAATGGATACGGTCCCAGTACTTCATTCAAGAGCTATCACTATCAAGCCCAGTTTTCGGTTTCCAACAGAGGTCTCATTGTCGGGTTTTTGATGCTGTGGCTTAAGAGATGCGTCGTGCCGTCGTTGCCCAAGGAAGCAATTGCAATGACCGTGGTATATTCAGCGGTTCTTCTTGCATATGGCCGACCCCTTGGACTTCTTCCCGCCATGGTATGCAATTTGCAGTATGGACTGAGGGTGCTCTGTCGTGATTTCCTCCCCACTATTAAGGTCAAGGGGAAAGGAAAGGGCAAGTCGAAAGAGACTGCCCAGCCGAAAACTCCAAACCCTAGGGTGGAGATGCCCTACACCTATTTGATGGCGTGGCTCGTCCTGCACTGTCCTTCTTTAATGAGTGCACCAGAGCATCGTTCGGGCGAAAAATGCTTCTTTGCAGAGCTGTATGAATGCTCTTCATGGAAGCAGAATTATATGTCTCAAATTCGGAAGACTCTTCGTGGCTTTCAGAACTATGAGATCTTCAGGTGTTTCCCCAACTTCCCTGGCGGAGAATATGGGTTGAGGCTGAAGGACGCCGTAGGAGCAAATAAGTTCACTACTTTATCTGCAGGAGCGTTCTGGTGGCTTCTCAACATCCGTCCCGGACACTTGGTGTATCGTCAAGATCTTGGGTGTCGGATCGAGCCATACACTCTGAGTCGCTTTACTCGTCAGTTTGGATACTCCCAACTTTATGTGGGCAATCCAAATAAAGATCTTGCTCATGAGGGGAATTTATACGAAGGCGCTCGTGGTTGGTTCCACTTTGCGGCGGGCGGGACCGAGGCTGAATTCTCCTTGCCCCAGAAGTCGCCAGAACTGTTAATGACCCTCAGCTTCTGCAACTGGTTCAGCATTGCGAATGCTGTCGTGCCCGGCTTCTCTTCCAATCGCAGTTGTTGCAAAGAGATTGAAGCCCTCTACATTAGCCGCCAGGGTGCTTCTAGGGTAAGAATAAAAGGAATGGAAGAATTCTTTGGCGCTGCGGCTGAGCCTTCGGACGCCAGCGAATCAGACGATGATGCCGGTGATGATGACGACAATACTGGTGCTGGTGGAGCTCCTCAGCCTGTTGTCAGTCGTCTCTTGAGTCCAACTCTCAAACGCCGCAGCGCTTTAAAGAAAAGGCCGGGTAAGAAGCAAAAATTGGCACATGAAACTTTGATAGCCCCCCAAGAAGTGGCTATCAAACTTGCTTCCGTCTTGTTGGCTTCAGCTGTACCCCCAGCGTCAGTAAGGGATGATGAGCCTGCTAAAACTCCAAGTGTTGCTGAGGTTTCGGCTCTTTCGGCCATAGAGCCTGTGGCGCAACTAACGGGTAGCGAGACAGGAACGCTGTTGGAAACTTCAATGGCTCCCCCTTCAAGTCCGACAACTGGACTTGTATCGCCTGGTATGGCCCTTAGCATTTTATCTTTTGCTCGTTATTATTTTAACGTAACACTGCTTTTCTGGTCTTCCGAAATGCAGGTGATCAACTTCTCTCGCCAATGCATTCGACTATCCAAGTAGAGTCTGACGATAGGATGGACTATTCCGGCTCCGTTGGTGGTGTGGGTAGCTCTGCTGGCGAGTTTGCGGCTGATTATTCCACACCGGCTCCTGCCTCTGTTCCCTCTTCAATTCCCCCAATTGACGAATTGGAAAGTGATGAGAGAACTGAGATTATTATCGCAGCTGCTGCTAATGAGGCTACACCTTCTCTTAACATGCCATCTCCAACGCCAGTCTGCTCCACTGAGACATTTCCCACGGTCGTTGGCGTGCCTTCTTTTTCTCAGCCAGCGATTCTAACGCCTTCTACTATAATGGCTGTTGAGACACCTGTAATTCCTCCGGCTTCTAATCTTCCAATCGGGGATGAGGAGAATTTGAAGTTCTCATTTGAAACTTCTTCTGCCATCGGAGGAGTTTCTGGTGGAGATACCCCCTCATCTTCTCCTGTTGGTGGCGCTACCCGGGCGACTTGTACTAGCAGCCCTCCTTCTCCGGTTCCTAATTCCACCATATCTGTATTTGCTATACTGGCCCCGCATGTCATGAACCTGATACAAGGACGGGCCTCTTCTTCGACACCGGTAGTCACTGTTCCCCTGTCCGTATTACCTGTTTTGTCTGTTGACACTTCAAATCCTCTTGAAGAACTTTTCAACTTGAGTGTCGTTGATTTTATGCATTTATTAAGGAGATGTATCGAGATGGTCCTTGTTGGCCATGATTTCTTCAACTTCGCACGTCCAATATTATTCCGCTATCTGGAAAACATCGAAGAAGTTGGGGGATGAGACCAAGCAGCTCCTTACCAGGCCCGTTTTAGAATTTTGAAAGAGCAAATGAACATACTCAACACAGTTCGCCAAGCGGATGTTGAGTCTATTACTGGTATCGAATGGGCTCGTCTTCGGGCGGAGTTGGTTGCTCGTCGAGAAGAATTGAAGCGCCAAGAAGAAGAGTGGTCTCGAGCGTTAGCAGGGTTCCAAGCCAGTCGAGAGTCTATTCTTAAAGGTTTGGAGTTGGTGAGCTCTGAAATTGAGGGGAGCCAGGCTGCCATTCTCAGTGCCCAGGAGGCCATTGCTAATGCTCGGGCGATCTTAGTAGAGAGCGAGCTTCACTTAGGGGAAGCCGTTAAGAAGCGGGAAGTGCTGATCCTTCAACGGGAGTAAGTTGATCAGGAGGAAACAATAAGAAGCCGTACTATGGAAGAACCTCGCCAGCATCTCATCCAACAAGTTGCAATGAATGATGATGACCTACTCCGGCAGGCTCGACACTCTATAGAGGCAACTCGTCGTCGAGTGGTTGACGAAGCGATGAGTAAGTTAAAGCATCTCGGAGATCCATAGTTTTCTTTTATTCTTTATTCCTTTTTTTGTAATGAGAACTTGTACTAAAAGAAAGAACTTTATTGGTTCTCAGATTTCTTTTGTAACTCCATTCTTTTTAAATGATGAATAAGGATAACTACTTTTTGATTCTTTTATTAGTTGGCTAGGAAATCTTCTTGCACAACAAATAACTTGCCATCAAAAAGTAGTTTTCTCTGTTTTTATGCAAAGCGTTCCAAGTCGTACTGTCAGAGATAAGAATTTAACATGACAGATTTTATGGGATTTTTAGCAAATCCCCAGCTATCAACGGGTTTGATTGGCCTTTACCAACTACCGTTTGAGTTGGGCTAGCCATGTTATTCCCCTCAACATGGTGAGTTGTCGAGGAATTAATTTCCTCTCCCCTTTGCCTTCAATCAGCATTGGGTAGTTAATCTCATACTCTTACTCCCAGTATGATAGGGTTGGCGAGAAATTGGTTCTCTTCCCGTTGCCTAGTTGGCGTTGGGCAATTCATACTTTTACCCCAGTATGATGGGTTGGTGAGAAACTGGTTCTCTTCCCATTGCCTAGTCGGCATTGGGCAATTCATACTTTTACCCCAGTATGATGGGTTGGCGAGAAACTGGTTCTCTTCCCATTGCCTAGTCGGCGTTGGGCAATTCATACTTTTACCCCAGTATGATGGGTTGGCGAGAAACTGGTTCTCTTCCCATTGCCTAGTCGGCGTTGGGCAATTCATACTTTTACCCCAGTATGATGGGTTGGCGAGAAACTGGTTCTCTTCCCATTGCCTAGTCGGTGTTGGGCAATTCATACTTTTACCCCAGTATGATGGGTTGGCAAGAAACTGGTTCTCTTCCCATTGCCTAGTCGGCGTTGGGCAATTCATATCCTTCAGGTCAGAGGCGCTTAATTACACATGCCTAAAAGAAAGATTGGGGTTGTTCAAACTTGAGAACTAAGCACACCAAGTTTGGGTCAGAGGCGCGAAACTGCGCATGCCCAAGAGAAGACTGATGGTGGTTCAAACTTGAGAACCAAACTGGAGGCAGTTCAAGGCTCTCTCGCGTAACTTGAACTGGGCACTCCAAACACACCATGTTTAGGTCAGAGGCGCCAAACTGCGCATGCCCAAGAAAAAGACTGGAGGTGGTTCAAACTTGAGAACCAAACACACCAGGTTTAGGTCAGAGGCGCCAAACTGCGCATGCCTAAGAAAAGAAGACGCGTATCTCAAGGGGTACTAAGAATAGTATTTCTTCAGAAATTTGCCATTGATCGGCATCATCATCCTGTCGCCGTCTTGATTCATTAAGCGATAGGCTCTACTGGAGTATACTGTCTCCACAATAAACGGTCATTCCCACTTGGGTTCAAACTTACCCTTAGTCTTGTGGGTTAGCACCATTGGCTTTTTAACAGTCAGAACCAAGTCTCCTTTCTTAAAAGTCCTTGGTTTAACTCTCTTATTGAACGTTTGAGATATTCAGGCTTGATACAACTCAATTTGCTGTTGAGCCCTGAGACGTTTTTCATCTAACGCCTCTAGTTCTTGCAATGTTTGCTGATGGGCTCTTCTGTCGTCATCTTTGTGGCTAAAGCCACTCTTAATGATGGTATCTAGATTTCAAGAGGCAAGACAGCCTCACTTCCATAGACCAAAGAGAATGGAGTAGCTTTTGTAGGGGTGCGAACAGTGGTGCGATAAGCCCACAGGCATTCTCCTAGCTTTTCATCCCAATCTCGTTTATTAGAAGAGACGAACTTCCGAAGGAGTTTAATAATCGTCTTGTTGAAAGCTTCGGCCAACCCATTAGCCGCAGGGTTATATGGTGTAGAAGTCATATCTTTGATTCTGAACTTATTGCAGAATCTGGAGAATCCCTGACTAATGAATTGCGGACCATTATCATGAATGATCCGTCGAGGGACGCCGAATCGATAAATGACATGATGCTTGGTAAACTTGATCACATCTGTCGTTTTGACCTCTTTCATGGGCACGGCTTCGGCCCATTTTGAAAAATAATCGGTTATTGCAAGAATAAACCGATGTCCTCTGGATGACGGGGGAGTTATTAGCCCTACAATGTCCATTCCCTAGGCCTCAAACGGCCAACTAGTGACGGTATTGTGCAAGTATTCTGGGGGTTGGTGAATAAAATTAGCATGAACTTGGCATGCATGGCATCGTTTAGTGTATGTTATTGCTTCCGTGATCATATTTGGCCAGTAGTATCCTAGCCTTTTTATACGGTCTCCGAGTTTTGGACCAGGCTGATGAGCTCCACATATTCCATCGTGCGCTTCTTTCAGCATTTCTTCTGGTTCTGCTTTTGATATGCAGCGTAGCAGCAGACCATCTCTTGACTTTCTATATAAAGTCTGAAGTTTATGGTCATAATAAAATCTCTGGGCCTTCCTCTTTATTGAGGTGGCTTCCTTTGGATCTTCTGGTAATATCCCATGCAAGGCATAATCCACAAACGGAAATCGCCAATCACGGGGCTCTAACTTTAAGCCTGTCTGGCATACCTCTTCGGCTTGAGACACCACGTTTGGGTGGAGGAGTTCTCTGCCACCAATGATGATGCTTTTTACTTCACCTGAAGGGATTGCCAGTGTTGCGGCTAATGCGGCAAGAGCATCTGCATATATGTTCTCATTTCGAGATATGTGGTATATGTAAAATTATTCAAAATATCATGCTAGCTCAATAGCTAGCTGATGATAGGGGATGAGGGCTTCATGTCTAACTTCATACTCACCTGTCATCTAATTGACGATGAGTTTAGAGTCTCCATATGCCTCTAGATGGTTCACCCCCAGTCGCAGAGCTATTTTTAAGCCGATAATGAGCGTGTTGTACTCTGCTACATTATTAGTGCACGGTTCTGTTAATGAGTAACATTTAGGCAATATATGTTTATGTGGGGATATAAGCACAACCCCCACTCCAGCAGCAGATTGTCTCGCGGCACCATCAAAGAACATTTGCCAAGGCTGTTCTCTGGTTACTGTGTTGACTTCTGATGTCTGCTTCAATTTGGACCAAATTGGATGGTCTGTAAGGAAGTCGGCGATTGCTTGTCCCTTCATGGCCTTTTGAGGGACAAAATGTATGTCATAGGGCGATAGTAAGAGCGCCCATTTTGCCAATCGGCCATTTAAGGATCCCGGTTTGGTCATCAGAATCTTCAAGGGATTAACCCGTGATATGACGTGGATTGTTTGCCCTGAAAGGTAGTGTCGCATTTTCTGAACAGCAAACACTAGAGCTAAACATTCCTTTTCAATCGGGGTATACCGCTGTTCGGCCCCAATCATTGTTCTACTTAAATAGTAGAGGGCATGTTCATGGCCGTGCTCATTATATTGAGCAAGTAATGCTCCTAAAGTATTATCCATGGCCCTTACATATATAAGGAAGGGCTGCCCCGGGGCTGGTGCCATTAATACAGGAGGCTTAGTAAGGTACTCTTTGAGGTCATCAAATGCCTGCTGACACGCCTCATCCCATATGAAAGACACTCCCTTCTTCATAAGTTTGGAGAATGGTTGGCATCGTCCAGATAAGTTGGATATGAAGCGCCGAATATAAGCGAGCTTTCCTTGTAATCCCCTCAACTCTTTAAGATTGCAGGGAGGTGGCATTTCGCTAATCGCTTTTACCTTTTCAGGGTCGAGGAAAATTCCCTTTGAAGTTATTATGAACCCCAGAAACTTCCCACTGGATACCCCCATGAACGACTTGGTAGGATTCATCTTCAGGTGATGTTTTTGCATAAGATCGAAGACCACTCTTAAATCATGAAGATTATCTTCTTTGTCTTTGCTTTTAACTGCTAAGTCATCCACATAGCACTCCACTGCTCTGCGCAGGTGTTCTTTGAATATGGCACTCATTGCGCGTTGGCAGGTGGCACCTGCATTCTTTAATCCGAATGGCATCACCGTATAACAATATACTCCCAGCGGCGTTCTGAAAGCTGTATGCTTTTTATCATCCGGGTGCATCTTGATTTGGTTGTAACATGAGAAGCCATCCATAAAGGACATCCTCTCATAACCACAAGTACTATCAATCATCACATCGGTGATGGGGAGTGGAAATTCATCCTTGGGACATGCAGCATTCAGATCTCGAAAATCGATGCATATCCGGATTTTGCCATTCTTTTTGCGAACTGGCACTATGTTAGCCACCCAGTCAGGATGCTGCTCTTCTTGGATAAACCCGAATTTTATAAGCTTATTGACATCAGCAACTATTGCCTCCATCAATTCCGGTCGAAAACGCCTTTGTTGCTGTTTAACAGGTTTGACGTCTTCTTTTATATTTAACCGGTGTGTGGCAATTTGAGGGTCAAGCCCAGACATATCTTCATAACTCCATGCGAACACATCTATGTACTTTTTGATAAGAGATATAAGTTCCTCTTTTTCTAAAGGAGTTAGTGTGTCGCTTATGAAAATGGGTTTCGGATTTTCTTCCGTTCCCATGTTAACCTGTATTAATTTGTCTTCTGTGGGCGGGTCACGCTGTTCAAAGCGGACATCCCAGAGAGTATCCATATGCCTAACCCAAGCATCATCTTGAACGTCAATTGGTTCCTCGTCGCTTTCTGGCACGGCTGAAACCATATTGATTGTCAAAGATTGAAACCAAGCACCGATACTTATATCCGAATTATGATCTGGTGAAGATGTTTCTTCTTTGGCCGAAAAACTCTCTTCATCTTTCAATGGTGATGAGGGTAGAGTAGATACATAACCCAACCCCCTGCGGGTCTTTTGATAATAATCAGGGCTCTTTCCTCTCGGTCTAAACGGGGGTATGAGATTCCGTCGCCCTTTTCCAAAGTTTAATCCCGGCTTCTGGGTAAAATTATATCCCATTTTCTCCATCATCTGTCGGGACCTTTGCTCATATAAGTGAAATTGAGGTGATGTTTGTTCATCACTTTCACTACTTTGTCTTTGTCGAGGCGATGTGACCACTTTGCCGAACATGATCGGCCTTTTGGACTTCTGTCGGGGAGGCACTTCAAAGAAGTGCCCTTGATCCTCGGTTATTTTTAATTGAGAGAGGAGGGAAGACCTGAGGGGCAAATGGTATGCCGCCAGAACTTCAAGTTCGGTCAGGCCATCCGCTTCGGTGGTGGTACAAGAGGGCTCAGATTCAGTAGCTACAGCATACTCGTAGACTAACTTTACATTTTCATTAATAACCCATTCACTTTCTATTACCTCCACTATATTATCAAGACCTAAGCTAAGATCTAGGTGAGGGTTGATTTCGTAATCACCCCCATCATCTTCTCCAAGGAGCTCGTACTCAGTGTCGGCTTCGTTTCCACTGTCCTCGGGCTTTGGAGGTTTGCTAGAATCGTCATTGGAAACTTCATGGGCTGGTTTATACAGTGCAGCATCCGTGAAGTGATTCTCCAACCCTTTGAATGGTTGCTTATCGGCAATTAGCGTCCGGACCTCTCCTTCCTCATCGCAATATTTCATGCATTGGTGGAGGGTCGACGGGACTATCATGTGAGCATGGATCCATGGCCACCCCAACAGAATGTTGTAGGAGGTGTCTGCATCGATGACGTAGCATGTAGCTTCTGTCCTCAAATCCCCGATTTGACATCGGAGTCGGATTTTCCCGAGGGGACGGCTATTATTAGCGTTGAACCCATATATCATTGTGTTGGTTGTTGTCAGGCGATGGAGGGAGATTCCTAGCAGCTGCATCAACCTTCTGGGTACGACACTTAGTGCAGAATCGGATCAATCTGAATTCGGTCCACTTTCGTGGATCCGACATATCCGGTGAAATATAAAGGCCTGTTATGCTTTATATTCCTCATCTGCATGTCTTCTGGAGAGATGTGATTTGTGGGGCATGCCTCCTCACTTGGTGACAGCGGGGGCAAGAGTCCTGTTCTTCGTCGGCCGGCTCGACTATCTGAGCTAAGAACGACTCAGAGTCTGCCAAGGCCTCTCTTAGAGCTTCACGTGTTGATTTTGATAATCTGAACAGTTCGTAAAGCGTTAGTCGTGCTGGGATATTTTCCAACTGAGAAATTATGTCAAACTTGAAGGTAGTCTCGCTGGCTCCTTCCTCTCGAATAGGATTCTTCTGGAAACGAAGTCTTTTCTGCTTCGCAGGCTTTGCGAGTTCTGCATAGATGTCTTTTGGATCTACTCTAGTGTAATCCTTAAGATTTGTCTTCCCAGATCGAGTACCGGAAGGGCCTGCCCCATCTTAATGAGTGGCCATAGTTTCGGGTTTTTCTTCAGAATCTGTGAAGGGTCCCGAAGCTATATATTCTTCCTTTATATCTGAAGAAATGGCATTAACGGTCCGCTTCTTCTCTTGACCTCTTGAAGTAGTCCATTGTTCATCTTCCAGCAAATCTGGGTGAACCCACATAACTTCCCCCTTTTGGGTTGTTATGGGGAAAAGTCCTTCTCGGGCTTTGTTGTGAGGATCAAGGTTCTTCGTGACCATCCTACCTTTTGGGATTGGGGTCACTCCTGCGGGGAACTCGTGGACCACTATGGTTGCCATATTGGCAGTGACCTTCTTCTGCTCTTCCTTAAGCGTCAGAACTCCAGCTTCTATTAGTGCTTGGATTCTGTTCTTAAGGGGAAAACAATCCCTAGTAGGGTGCCCAACATTTCGGTGATAGAGACAGTAGTTGGGATCTTTAGTCTTACCAGTGTCTTCTGGCTTCTTATTCTCCGGAAGTTTTAGCATTCCCTTCTTTTGGAGTAGATGAAAGAGGACAGGCGTCTGTTCCGCCTTAAAAGTGTAATTCCTTTCTTGCTGCGGTCTAACTTGCCTTGATCCTCGCTGACCTTGAGGCTTCGGCTCTGGCGGAGGACCGGTCTTCTGAGGAGCAGCTTCTGATGACATGACTGCTTTCCCTTTATTCTTATTGCTGTTGTTTTGGGTATATGACTTACTACCCCCAGCACTTCTTGACCCGCGGGACTCTTCAACTCGGCGAATCAAGTCTTCAGCTTGCTCTCCTTGTTTGAGCAGGTCCCTCCACGTCTTAGACTCTACGGCCCCCATTTTGAGGAGCACATTGGTCTTAAGATTGTGTCGACAGGTCTCTATTAGAGTTTCCTGGATCATTCCGTGTTTACAATGTACGGACTTCTCCCGGAACCTTTCTATGAAATCTTTAACAATTTCTTGTTCTCCTTGTCTAGTTGCAAGGAGGGAATGAACCGTAATCTCGGTGTCAACCTCAAAGAAACGTGAGAGAAATAATTTCTCTACATCGATCCAGGTGTTAATAGATCCTGGGGGCAACTGCATAAACCAAGTAAAGGCAGGCCCTCGCAAAGTACTTGCGAATACTTTTGTCATAATTGGGTCATTACCCAACAGATGTCCTGCTTGGGACAAGAAATAACAGATGTGCTGACTGGGCGATCCCTTCCCGTCATAAGGCTCTAACTTGAGCGGCTTATACTTCTGTGGGTATGGTATGGTATCCCACTCAGGAGGATACGGTCTTGAGATCCCTGAATCTTTCAACTCCTTATACATTAAAGCTTCGAGTTGATTCTGTAATTTTTCAAGCTTTTCTTCATGCGGATCATGGAAAGAAAATCTATCTTCTTCCTCATGCATCGAGTGGGCTTTCTCCTCCTATTCTTCTTTATTTGGATTTTCTTTGCCCTTTTTGGCATTATCTTCAACAAATCTTGATAGCATGACTTTAAGACCTTCAATCATCTTTTGCTGCTCTCGAATCATTCTTTCTTGAGCTTCAAATCTCTGATTGATATCATCAGATTTATCTGCCATGTGAGATGCTGACTTCTGTAGTCGAGACGATGCAGAGGAACGAGGTGAGGCTATAGCTGAATTATCGTTGTCCTCATCGTAAAAACCCCCTGCGAGCCTCTTATAGTTTCGAGGCGGAACGGCTCCTGATTTAAGTCGAGTGACGTGAGGAGGCTCTTCATCGCTCGATCCCGAATCATCATCCGTTTCTACAATCTTTTTCCCTTTTCCTACCATGTTGGAAGTTACAGCTCTCCATTGCTTCAGGGAAGTGGTTCTTGTCTTCTTAGCAGGGTTCTGGTTTGACTCGTTTAATCGGTCGAACGCAGATATCTTGTTCTTGCTGCAGCCACAGTTGTCCATCACGGCTGATACTGCCGTCACAAGTTGCCGGCAATGACAGACAGGCTCAACTTGAAGTTGGTCTATGCCTCTCTTCTTAGAGAGATATTCCCTGAGATCAGCGCCTTTAGCCATAGAGTCAAGAGGTCCATTCAACTCTTGAGAAGGTCTGGGAACCCACTGAAGCTTCTTTGTCTGATCAACCCTGACTCTGGGGTTGGACCGATCCTCGCGTGGCTTAGGAATAGCCTCGCGTTTCACATTGCGGGCCTGAAGGATAGCTCCGCGCTTATCCACACTAGCCTCGCGTCTCTTGCTGGCTTGGTGGGTCTTCAGAAGTTTAGCTTCTGGGATAATAGCCCCGCGTGAAGGGAAGTTCTTGCACGCTGGCTTATCTTTGCGATTAACGCAGATCATAGCTTCGCGTTTAGCGCGGTTTTTACGACTGACAATTATCTGCCAATCATCCTCACGTTCCTCGTGGGTGTCAGAAGTCTTGCGTTTATTGCAAGTATTACTGGCTTTGCATCTCTCGCTAGGCTCAGCAATAGCCTCGCGTGGAGAATCACACGCTGGCCTTGAAGAATTTTCATACTCGCGTCTCTCGCGAGTGTCGGGTATTCTGCGACTAACACAACCCTTACTGGCTCCGCGTCTCTCGCTAGGCACAGTAATAGCCTCGCGTGGAGAATCATACGCTGGCTCTAAAGAATTTTTATACTCGCGTAACTCGCGAGTGTCGGGTATCCTGTGACTAGCGCAACCCTTACTGGCTTCGCGTCTCTCGCTAGGCTCAGCAATAGCCTCGCGTGGAGAATCACACGCTGGCTTTGAAGAATTTTTATACTCGCGTCTCTCGTGAGTGTTAAGTATTTTGCGACTAGCGCAAATCTTGCTGGCTTCGCGTCTCTCGCTATGCTCAGCAATAGTCTCGCGTGGAGAATCACACGCTGGCTTTTCCTTGCTTTTAAGGCAAGTTGTATCTTCGCGTTTAACGCAGTAGAGACTGGTCTCGCGGGTAGCGCGAGCCAGTTTGCGAGGGACCATAGCCTCGCGTCCTCTGGTGTTAGCTCCGCGTCCAAGGCGGGCTTTGAGGGCTCTACGCCTCGCTCTCCGGTTCCTGTTCCGGAGTTAGGTCCTGGTCAGTCCAATCCCCATGTCTTCTTCGGCAATCGGAAGCTCATCCTTGGATAGGATTTCTTGTGTGAACTCCGGCTCTATAGCCGCAGTCTCCAAGGATCCCCGTCTCTCGACGGATACCTTTCTACCCGTCACTCGGGCATTGGAGTACATGCGACGATAGTGCCGTGTCTCATCCAAGTCACCTGATCCGGAGGAGAGGAACTCCTCGTACTTCTGCTGGTCGATTTCAACGACCAGCGTGTCTACTTCGGATCCGATCAGGTCAACGTCCGATTGCGCCACTATCTCTTCATCAGTGAAAGAGATGGCTCCCACTGTGGTCGCCAGTTTGTTCGCCGCAAAAGTTCCTTTGCTTCCTTCCATTGAATAATCTTGAATTACAACGGAAGTGAACAAGATTAAAAAGAACAAACGAGAGGATTTATTTTTATCGCTCTCTTTTACAATAGTATTTGTGGGATCAGTGGCGATGGGATCTGTCGAGCAGCTCCTTTGGACGATCGGTACGTTGAAATCTTCTCTTTTAAAGATATCGGCCGACTATAGATGATCTTCTCTGGTTTTGATTTGTTCAAGGCTCTCTCGCGTTACTCGAACTTCTCAAGAACTCCAGAAAGAAGATGGTGATTTTCTCTGATTTTCACGAACTCAAGGCTCTGTGCGTAACTCGAATTCTCCAAGATTTCAGAAAAATATCTTAATTGCCGAAAAGAAGATCCCTAGGGTTTCACCAGGAAGAAATTTATAGCCCCAGGTTAATGCAAGAGTTTCTATCTAAATAGAACTCGCATTCATCAAGGATTCCAATCAAATATCTTAGTTTTGATGGAATTCTGATTAGACTTGATTCGGGTATTTGGATAGGCCCAAAATCATAATCTCAATCAATCTGAGATTCTGATTATCTGCTTACGCGGAGTTTTAATCGCATCAAAACGCGGCGCTAAATAACCAAAACGCGGAGCTAACGTGGAGCTATTGATCATCTCCGCGTTTTACTCAAACGCGAGGCTAATACAAGCCAGACTGCAGAATCAACGCGGAGCTATTAAACATCTCCGCGTTTTATTCAAACGTAGGGTTAATATTACCAAACGTGGGGCTACTGAATTGGCTCCGCGTTCTGTTGTGGAAAATCCTTTTAACTTAGAAATTTTCACTGCCAACAATAACATGGATTGAAGCTTGTGGGGACCAGATATGATGAATGGACTCTCATGTGATGAGTGGACTCTGTTTTGGGGATAGTAGATGGATTCATGGAAGATGGAACTTACTAAGAGTGTGGAGATGCCTTAACAAGCTGAGCATTTTGAGCATACTATGACTCATTTGGATTAATAAACAGAGCCGATGACTCACCTGACTGATAGACAGAGCCGATAGTTATTGGATTGGGATTGAAGAACCATGAGCAGAGATGTTCGGAAAATGTACCCATGGAACTTTGACAGAGGTTTACTGTTAAGTATGTCAAGATTGCTTGGCATGTTTAACCGGATACCTTTCCCCTTTGCTTTTTTGACATTAGATTGTTCCTAACCCCAGTATGATAAAACTGGTCGAGAATTTTAGCTTCCTCTTGCCCCTTGCCTCACGGGTGCTGGGCTGTCAGCACATTCTTTCTTATCATAATAGGTATCTGTTTAATAAATTATTGGAGTGTGACTGAATGAGGGTCGAAAAACCATGAGCAGAGGTGTTCAGAAAATGTACTCATGGGGTCTTAGCAGAGGTGTTCAGATAATATACCAAGGGGTTTCAGCAAAGGTGTACTTTAAACATACCAATGGGATCTGAGCAGACGTGTTCAGAAAATGTACTGAGGTTACTGTATTAGGGTCAAAAAACTATGATGAGAGATGTTCAGAAAATGTACCCATAGGGTCTTGGCAGAGGTGTTCAGAAAATGTACCAAGGAGTTTCGGCAGAGGTGTACTGTTAAATTACCGATGGAGTTTCAGCAGAGGTCTTCAGAAAATGTACTAAGGTGATAGTGTTAGAGTTGGAAATCCATGAGCAGAGGTGTTCAGAAAATATACTCATGGGGTCTTGGCAGAGGTGTTCAAAAAACAAATCAAGGAGTTTCGACAAAGGTGTACTATTAAACAAACCGATAGGGACTCAGCAGAGGTGTTCAGAAAACGTACTGAGGTGACCGTGTTAGGGTTGGAAAACCATAAGCAGAGGTATACAGAAAACGTACTCATGGGGTCTTGGCAGAAGTGTTCAGAAAACGTACCAAGGGGTTTTGGCAGAGGTGTAGTGTTACACATACTAAGGTGATTGGATTTAAGTTATGGAATGACTCGCCTAACTGACAGACAGAGCTGATGACTCGCTTGGCTGACAGATAGAGCTGGTGACCATGTTGGAATCATAGGGTGTATTATTTGTGTCATTGTTCAAATCTTGTTGTTAGAGATAAGATCTTAACATGACAGGTTCGGTTGTTTTTGAGATGAGATATTTTGAATCTCACTATCAGAAGTAAGAGTTTAACGTGACAGATTTGATTATTTTTTTGAATTGAGATAATTTGAATCTTACTGTCAGATATAAGATCTTAACATGATAGGTTCGATTGTATTGAGGTGAGATTGTTTGAATCTCGCTGTCAGAGATAAGAGCCTAACGTGATAGGTTCATGGGATTTTTAGCAAACCCCCAGCTGTTAAGGAATTTGACTTATTTTTACTAATTGTCATTTGCGTTGGGTTAGCCATGCCATTCCCCTCAGCATGATGAGTTATCAAGCATTTTGTTTGGTTTTAAATGCCAAACGTTCTCTCTTCCCTTTACCTTAGTGGCTATTGGTTTATCATGATAAGTTTATCATGGAATTTTTAGCAAACCCCTAGTATCAACAGATTTGAGGTGCCTTTACCAATCGTCATTTACGTTGGGCTAGCCATACCATTCCCTCGGCAAGATGAGTTGTCGAGGATTTTATTTGGTATTAAATATCAAACGTTCCCACTTTCCTTTGCCTTAATTACTATAGGTTTATCGTGACAAGTTTGTCATGAGATTTTTAGTAAACTCCCAGTTATCAACGAATTTGAGGTGTGTTTACAAATAAGCATTTGCGTTGTGCTAGTCATACTATTTCTCTCAACATGATGAATTGTCGAAGATTTTGTTTGGATTTAAATGCCAAACATTCGCTCTCCCCTTTACCTTATAGGCTATAGATTTATTGCTACCCCCAAGTAGAATGGGGTTGGAAAGAAATTTTTGATTTCTCTTCCCGTCGCTTTTGATAGCATTGGGCAGTTGACTTATTAGCCTTCTTATTAGTATCATCTTTTACATTTTTTCTCCCATATTTTACCTATTTTTGTATATAAATAATTGTATATTTAGTGTGTTTTTATAGATAACAAAGGATTCGAAAGGAAGAGAGGAAGAAGATGCAAATTTGTCAAGAATACGAGTAAAGAAAGTCAATTTTGGTGAAGACAAAAACTCAAGTGCAGCAAAAGCAATTTCAAGGGCATTTTCGGCCAAGATAAATCATGAACTAAAAATATTCATGTAGGGAAAATTTGTAGATTTCAGAATTATTTTCGAAACAAGTTTAATAACGATCAATCCGAGTTCGGATGCAAACGTTATTGTCATTTTACTGAAGCGTTACAGAGTAAAAAATCCAATTCAGCGGGCTACGGGTCTGCTGAACTTAATTTCAGATTTTGGACATTAAATTAGTATTTTATGCCATCTAATCTCAACCATTGGTTTCTAATACTTATAGATTGGATTAAAATTATATATCTTGAGATTAGTTTGTGTTGGATTAGAATTATATTTTTTATATTGAGTTTGAGTAAGAGCAAGATTGTGTTTGGATTATAAATACCCTATGAATTCTTGTGATTAGGAAGAACTTTTTATGATGTAATTTTGTAATCAAATTTTATTGAATAAAATTAAGATTTGCTGAAGGGGTGACGGTCGCCATACCGACTCTAGAGGTACCCCTTTTCTGTTCATCATTGTTTCTTAGCTAATCTTCTTCTAATTGCTTTCTAGATAGATTTATCTTGCTTTCTAGTCTAAAACTTTAATTGCTTTCTAGGAAAAATATGATGTTTTTAATTAGGAGTATGAGTAGCTAATTTATTTTAGTTTTAGGATGCAGATGAAACTAGAAATCCACCATATAGTTGCTCTCTAGTATTTTCTTCCTAAATAAAATAATAAAGATGGGATTTTTCAATAAAAAGATTAAATATAACAACTCGTAGATTAATGATTTGATACGTTATACTTAAATTAGATTTCTTAATAGCCTATACTTAGTTAGCGTTTGGGACTGTTACTTTTCATCTTTATCATAGAGTTATCTAATGATTTAATTTATTTTTATGAAAAGTTGTATCTTTGATGCATTATGTTTGCACACCACTTGATAACACATGCTTAGAACACTTTAAGTAAAGATTAAAACTAAAAGATCAATTTTTATGATAGGAAGAAGATAATAGAACTAATACATGACTGGAAACTAGTGGATTCTATATTCTAGGCTAATTAGAATAATTCAAATCCAACTTAGAAACCATAGTTAATCCGCTAGAACTAAAGAATTAGTGAGAACACAAAAACACCCTAGATGCTTGTTGGAACGACATGTTAGCGCTACAATCGGCATTGTGTGCTTGCAGTAGATTCATCACATCAAGTTTTTTGTGCCGTTGCTGGGGATTGACGGTGTTTTCTTGCTTTTTCTAATATTTTACGAGTTAACAGTGTGTGTTGAGTGTGCAGGGACCTGAAACTATAAATACAGGATGCTAAAAGGGATCAAAGAAATATTTGCTAATTACTACAAAAAATAGGGAGTCAAACTCCCTGATTTTGCCGCTAAACAGTGGCAATTGCCGCTATTTAGCAGCAAAATATTTAATTATCTGTCCTATTTTTTTCTTGTTTTGTGGTTTTGGTTTTTGATTCTAAAAAATAAATCCAAAAAAAATTCTCGACTTTTTCTTTTTCTTTTCCATCTCTTTCCCTCTCCACCTTTTCAAAAAAATCCAAAAAAAAAATATGTTTCAAAATCAAACTGGTTGCTATTATTGTCGTGATTCATATTATAATTATCATCAATATCCATAAATAGAAAGTTCGCTAGGATTAGGTTATGATCAAATTCACACCACATATCATGAACCTACGAGCGCTTTCTATATATAAAATTACAATTGTGAATGGATGAATTATTCTAATCAAGAGTCGTATCAAGAGAGTCCTTTATTTGATCCTTTCTTCATAAACTATTCATCTCCATATTCTAAATTTAATCATAAACAAGATATTCAATTGAACATGTTAAATGAAATATTAAAAAGATTAGAAGCGGGGTATGCATGTCATGAGAATTTATCTACAACCACTTCATATCTGTCATCAAATATGTACATGAATCCATCATATCCTTCTTTAGATTTCACTCATGATGCAATCATTCGAGGAAAACAAGAAAAATTATAATCATGAGACTGAAGAGCGAGCGCGTAGAATAGAAGAAGATATGGAAGTTTTGCTAAAATCATCCTCTTAAACTGAATCTTATATGGAAAATTTTCTTTAAATGATTTCTCATACTAAACTTTTTAAAAATCAACCATTCAATTGTTTGAACACATCTAACTCCAACGAGCAACCACTTTAGTCATTTTTTTGAAGTAGATATGATTCAAAATAAGTCAAATAAGTTTGTGTGTGATGAGTCCATACATCGACATTACGATCAAGCTACTTTGGACCATTATGAAAATAATTATGAAGAAACTTATGATAAAGAAAAAAAATTTCTTGGTGATTTTCTTCATGATGAGCTTAGTAGTGATATATTATCTTCTGATTCTTTTGTTGAAGATTGTGAAAAAAATTATGAAGAAGAATTCTTATCCTTTCATAATAACTTGACTAATGATAAATCTACTAGTATGCCATTTTCTTTTGAGAATTTTGATGACAGGTTTGAAGAAAATTTGCATAACGAACCCAGAACACTAGAAAATTGAAAGGAACTGCAAAAAGAAGAGGTCATGGTACCTAATGATTTGAAAGAGCGATTCAAAATCGAGCTCATGATTCCACCACATCAAAGTGAGTATATTATTTTACATGTTGATAAGACCAAAATACTTACTACTATGAAAATACTCGTGGGTCAAATATGGACGATAAAGGTACGATTTCCAACTTTAAAATTTTATTATTGAATATAAAAAAAGAAGGGTAGGAATAAATTAAGAAAAATAAAAAATAAGATGGAGAGATTAAATGCAAAATTGACAAAAAAGGCTAAGTTCATCCATATCAAAATATAAAATGATACACTATGAGAGTGAGAAGTGATCAAGAGGTCGTAACCATTTTGAATTTTTTAGTAAGTATATAATATTTATATAATAGTTTTCTTATTTATTTTATCATCATTTATTTGTGTATGAGGGCATACACGAGTTTAGGTGTGGGGGAGTGGGTTAGGAGATTTTTTTTTTCTTGTTTTTCTAGGATTCTTAGTTTTTCTATGATTTTTTTTTTTTTTTTTTTATTTTTGTTTCTTTATTTTACACTCTGGGTAGTTTTTAGGGTAATTTAAAAAAATTTGAAAAAAAAGTTAAAAAAATCTGAAAAAAATGTAAAAAAAAATTCAAAAAATGTTTTCTTCAATAAATCAACATAATTACAAATAAAAAGAATAAATATAGTTTTAAGTTTGATAGGAGAGTATATTGGATGATATACTAAGAATTTTATGAAAAATATTAAAAACCGAAAAAAAATATCGCTAATAGTAATTTTAAGGTAAGTATACATCTTGTTTTCACTTCACACTAGTTTATTAGGTTAAGGACAAACATGATAACGATTGAGTAGTCTTCTCTCTCTAAACAAGAAAAAACAAAGAATAAAAAGAATAAAAAAAAGGATCAACCTTATATTATTCTATTTGTGTTCACTCTAAAAATAAAAATAAAAAAGATGGAATTTTTCTATGAAATAATAAAAATACAAGAACTCGTAGATTAGAACTTTGATAGGTTATGTTTAATTTAAATATTTTGATAGCCTATACTTAGTAGGGCTTTGGAGTTGTTGGTTTTTATTCTTTTTGTTGAATTAATCTAATGATTTAGTTTGTTTTTATGCAAAGTAGTTTCTTTGATGGATTACACTTGCACGCCATTTTATAGTCATGCTTAAGATGCTTTAAGTAGGAATTAAACTAAAAGATCATATTTTTATGGAAGAAAGAAAATAAATAGATAATATTTGGTTGTCAACTAGCTAGTGGATTCCATATCCTAGGCTAACTTGACATCAATTTAGAACCCTTAGTTAGCTTGTTAGAATAATAGGATTAGTAAAATAACAAAACACTTTAGATCTCTGTGGGAACGACCTATAAAACGCTATAACCGATATTGTACGCTTGCAGTAAATTTATCACATCAAGTTTTTTCTTTTCTTTTTTTCTTTTTTTTCTTTTTTTTTATTTCTGAGGCTATTGCCTTAAATACCAGGCTCACCCCCTTTTTTTTCTTTTTTTTTCTTATTTAGAGAGAGAAGATTATTTTGTCCTTAACCTAATAAACTATTATAAAGTGAAAAATAGATGTATACTTACCATAAAATTACTGTTAGTGGTATTTATTTTTCGATTTTTAATCTTTTTCATAAAATTCTTAGTATACCATCCAATCTACTCTCATATCAATTTTCAAATCTAAAATTATTCTTTTATTTGTAATTAGGTTGATTTATTGAAGAAAATATTTTTTAAATATTTTTTTAATTTTTGGTTTTCCTTATTTTTTATTTTTTATTTCTTAATCTATTTTCTTTACAAATTTTGTGGGAATATTCACTACAAACTCTCACAAGACACAACTCGTCCACTAGGGTAACCTAGGGGTTTAAAGGCTTATTGTACATACTAAATGCAATCTGATTCCTGCAAAAGTGAGTTAGGATTTTTCTTTTTTAGGTATCGATTTTGTTCGAGGACTAGCAAAATATAGGTGGGGGTGTAATTAGTATCGTATTTTGTATTTTTTTCTCCCATATTTTATCTAATTTTGTATATAAATAATTACTACTCGGGTATATTTAGTGGTTTTTTATAGATAACAAAGAAATTGAAAGGATGAGAGGAAGAAGATGCAAATTTGTCAAGAATACATGCAAAGAAATTCAATTTTGGTGAAGACAAAAACTTAAGTATTGCCTCAGAAACTTCAAGAGCATTTCGGCCAAGATAAATCTTGAACTGAAAAAATTCATGTAGGTAATATTTGTAGATCTCAGAATTATCTTCGAAACGAGTCCAAGAAGAGATCAATCCGAATTCAGATACAAAAGTTATGGCCATCTTACTGAAGTGGTGTAGAGTGGAAAATCCGATCAAGCGAGTTATGGGTCTGCTAAACTTAATTTCGGGTTTTTCACCCGAAAATTAGTATTTTATGCCATTTAATCTTAACCATTGGTTTCTAATACCTATGGATTGGATTAAAATTATATA
Organism: Dracaena cambodiana; assembly: GCA_036321105.1. Lineage (NCBI taxonomy): Eukaryota > Viridiplantae > Streptophyta > Magnoliopsida > Asparagales > Asparagaceae > Dracaena > Dracaena cambodiana. Next base: position 16,448,834 of record JAYEPQ010000009.1, read on the forward strand.
TCTTGAGATTAGTTTGTTTTAGATTAGGATTATATCTTATGTATTGAGTTTGAGTAGGAGCAGGATTGTGTTTGGATTATAAATACCCCATGAATCTTTGTAATTAGGAAGAGTTTTTTATGATGTAATTTTGTACTCGAATTTTATTGAATAAAATTAGGATTTGCTAAAGGGGTGACGGCCACCATACCGAGTCCAGAGGTACCCATTTTCTGTTCATCATTGTTTCTTACATAATCTTCTTCTAATTGCTTTCTGATAGATTTATCTTGCTTTCTAGTGTTTACTTTAATCGTTTTCTAGAAAAAAATATGATCTTTTTAATTAGGAGTATGAGTAGCTAATTTAGTTTAGTTTTAGGATGTAGATGAAACTAGGAATCCACCATGTAGTTGCTCTCTAGTATTTTCTTCCTAAATAAAATAATAAAGATAAAAATTTTCAATGAAAAAATTAAAATATAACAACTCATAAATTAATGTTTTGATAGGTTATACTTGAATTAGATTTCTTGATAGTCTGTACTTAGTTGGGGTTTGGGATTGTTACTTTTCATCTTTGTCATAGAGTATCTAATCATTTAGTTTATTTTTATGAAAAGTTGTATATTTGATGCGTTATACTTGCACACCACTTGATAACACATACTTAGAACACTTTAAGTAAAGATTAAAACCAAAAGATTAATTTTTATGATAGGAAGAAGATAATAGAAATAATACATGGTTGGAAACTAGTGGATTCTATATTCTAGGCTAATTAGAATAATCCAAATCCAAGTTAGAAATCGTAGTTAATCTACTAGGACTAAAGAATTAGTGACAACGCAAAATCACCCTAAATTCCTGTGCGAATGACCTGTTAGCGCTACAACCGACACTGTACGCTTACAGTAGATTTATCACATCACCTTCCCTTCTGTTTTTTTCGAAGGTGGTTAGATGTAGTATTTCATCAAGAACTTGCAGTTAATAGGTATCATCGTTCTATCGCTGTCTTGATTGATCAGACGATAAACTCCATTTGAGTAGACAGTTTCTACTACAAATGGTCCTTCCCACTTGGATTCGAATTTCCCCTTAGTCTTGTAGGTCATGATCATCGGTCCTTTGATGGCCAAGACCAAGTCTCTTTCTTTGAAAGTTTTCGTTTAACTTTCTTGTTAAATGCCCTCAAGATGCGCGCTTGGTACAACTTGATTTGTTGCTTCGTGTTTAGGCAATTTTCATCTAAGACTTCTAATTCTTGGAGCCGTTTTTGATATTTTTATTCAGTCGTTATCTTTGTAGCCAGTGCTACTCGTAGGAACAGGATTTGGATTTCCAATGGCAACACGACTTCGCAACCATATAGTAAAGAAAAGGTGTAGCTTTGGTTGGGGTTCGCACCGTGGTACGGTAGGCCCACAAATACTCGCATAACTTTTCATCACAATCGTAGCGACTTGAAGAAATGAACTTTTGTAGAACCTTTACAATAGTCTTGTTGAAGCCCTCGGACAATCCGTTGGCTGCCAGATTATAAGATGTTGAAGCCGCATCTTGAATTCTGAATTTGCTGCAGAATCGCACAAAGCCTTGGCTAATGAATTGAGATATGTTGTCGTGGATGATCCGTCGGGGCATGCCGAAGTGGTAAATTACGTGGTGTTTGATAAATTTAACCATGTCCACTGTCTTCACTTCTTTCATTGGGATAGTTTCTGCCCATTTGGAATAGTCGGTTATCACCAATATGAACCGATGTCCTTTGGAGGATGGGAGAGTGGTTGGCCCGATAACATCCATTCCTCATGTCTCGAACGGCCAACTAGCAGTTGACGTATGAAAGTACTCTAGAGGTTAGTATATGAAATTAGCATGGACCTGACAGGCATGGCAACGCTTTGCATATGCCACTGCGTCTATGATCATCTTAGGTCAAAAGTATCCCAATCTTTTAATGTGGCCCCAGATTTTTGGTTCAAGCTGATGGGCCTTGCAGGTCCCGTCATGCGCTTCCTTAACCACTTCTTGGGCTTCACTTTTTGACAAGCAGCGAAGTAGGATACCGTCATGAGATCTTTGATACAGAGTTTGAAGCATTGCGTTATAATAAAATTTTGTTGCCTTGTTTTTTATGGAAGCGGCTTCTTTAAGGTCATCCGGGAGGATGTCGTGCAACGCATAGTCCACAAACGGAAAACGCCAGTCTCATGACTCAAACTTTATTCCAACTTGATTCGGTTCATCTACTTCCATGATTGCTTCTGGGTGTGGGAGTTCGCTACTACCAATGGTAACATGCTTAGTTGACCCGCTTGATACAGCTAGGGTCGCAACTAATGATGCAAGGGCATCGGCGTATGTATTCTCATATCTTGGCATATGGTCAATATAAAATTCTTCGGACTTGTTTGCTTGTCGCATTGTTGTTTGATGATACGGTATGAAGATTTCATGCTTTAGCTCATATTCTTTGGTCATCTGGTTAACGACTAGTTTTGATTTGCCATATACTTCGAGATGTCTCACCCCTAATTGCCAAGCTATTTGGAGGCTAGTGATAAGGGTATTGTACTCTGCCACATTGTTTGTGCAGGGTCTGGTTAGCGAGTATCCTTGAGCTATTACATGCTTGTGGGGAGATACTAGAACGACCCCCACACTGGCAGTATCTCTTCTTACTGCCCCATCAAAGAACAATTGCCACATTTGTTCTTTTGAGCCTGCATTAACTTCCACGACTTCATTTGGGATGTCAACCTGGAGTTTAGAATTTTCTGGAGTAGAATGCTCGGTGAGGAACTTTCTATGGCCTGGCTTTTCATCGCTTTCTGAGGCATGAAGTGCATGTCATAGGGTGACAATAAAGCTCCCAATTGGCGAGCCAATTATTTAGTGATCCTAGCTTAGTCATGAGCAATTTCAGTGGGTTTACCCGAGAAATGATATGTATTGTCTGGCCAACTAGGTAGTGTCACATCTTTTGGACCGCGAACACTAGCGCTAGGCATTCTTTTTCGATTGGGCTGTACCGATGTTCTGCACGAACCATTGTCCAGCTCAAATAGTAGATTACCTACTCCTGATCTTGATCATTATATTGAGCCAATAGAGCCTCTAGGGAATGGTCCATTGCTCGCACATATATCAGAAAAGGCTTCCTTAAAACATGTGCCATTAACACAGACGGCTTTGTGAGGTAATCTTTAATATTCTCAAAAACTTGTTGACAATTTTCATCCCAGACGAATGAGACTCTCTTCTTCATTAATTTTGAGAATGGCTAGCACCTTCCTGATAGATTTGTTATGAACCATCGGATATATGCCAGCTTACCTTGCAACCCCCTGAGTTCCCTCAGGTTCTGCGGTGGCTGCATTTCTTTTATTGCCTTGACTTTGTTAGGGTCAAGGTGGATTCCTTTTGAAGTCACCACAAATTCCAAGAACTTCCCACTTGATACTCTAATAAAGGACTTGGTAAGATTCATCTTCAGTTGATGCTTCCTAATAATATCGAACATCACCCTCAAGTCTTGCATGTGATCTTCTTTCTTCTTACTCTTAACGGCGAGGTCATCCACATAACACTCAACGGTTTTACATAGGTATTCTTGAAAAATAATGCTCATAGCCCGTTGGTAAGTAGTGCCGACATTGTTCAATCCGAAGGGTATTACTGTGTAGCAATATATTCCGAGTGTGTTCTGCCGTGTATTTCTTATCTTTTGGATACATTTTGATCTGGTTGTTTCCCGAGAAACCATCCATGAAGGATATCCGCTCAAATCCACACGTGTTATCAATCATGACATCCGTGATGGGAAGCAGGAATTCATCTTTTGGGCATGCAGTATTGAGATCTCGAAAGTCTATACATATCCTTATTTTGCTATTTTTCTTAGGCACCGGCACGATATTTGCTACACAGTCAGAATGTTGCTCTTCATGGATAAATCCTGAGTCTATCAGTTTCTTTACTTCAGACTCTATAGCTTCCATCAACTCGGGCTTGAAACTCCTTTATTGTTGCTTTACAGGTTTAGCATCCGTCTTAATATTGAGTTGGTGCATGGAACCTGTGGGTCCAAACCGGACATATCTTCGTAACTCCATGCGAAAACGTTAATGTATTCTCTTTTGAGAGATACGAGATTCTCTTTCTCTTGCGAAGTTAGACTCTTGCTTATAAAAATAGGTTTCGGATTTTTCTCAGTCCCCACATTGACCTGAACTACTTTGTCTGGCAGTTCTCGCTGCTCAAATCGGATATCCCATTGGATATCCATGTGCTATGCCCAGGCATCATCTGGCTTTTCATGGCTTACTGAAACCATGTTTGCAACAAAGGCCTTGAATACTACTCTTGTACCGAAATCAGAATCTCATTCTACTATTGCTTTAGGATTTTCTGATTTAGTTGAGTCTATGTACTCTCTTCCTGAAGATGTGGAAGTAGTAACATATCCAAACCCCCTGCGGATTTTATAGTAGTAATCGAGATTCTTTCCTCGTGGGACAAACGAATGCAAAAGGTTTCATCGTCCTCTTCCGAAATTTAATCCCTGTTTGCGATTGAAGTCGTAGCCTATTTTCTTCATCATTTAATGGGAAACTGATTTATAATGGCCAAATTGAGGTGCTGCTTGATCCTCGCTTTCACTATTTATGCTTGGCTCGAGCCACGACTCAACTCGACGGAATATTATTGGCTGTTGGTCTGGCCATCGAACGGGCACCTTAAAAGTCGCCCCATCCCCATTGTGTATTTTGGTCTGCCCGGCAAGTGACGACTGTATTGATAGATGGAATGCTGCTAGAGCCTCCCACTTGGATATGCTATCCACTTATGTGCTTGTACAAGACGGAGTAGAATCTGAAGCAACAGCAGGAACATAAGCAAAACCTATACTTTCATTAATAATCTACTCGTCCACGACATCAGCGGCATTGGTTACATCAAAATCATTATTATTATTATTGATTACAAGAGGATTTATCTCAAACTCGCAGTCTTCTTCATCTGCTGGTTCGGGCTCAGTGTCTGCTTCGTTGTCGCTATCGTAATCCCTTTGGCATTCTTTGCTGATTCCGTGAACGCCTTTGTTGTATCTCTATACACTATGACATCCGTGAAGTTGTTCTTTACTCCCTTAAAAGGCTGCTGGTCGATGATCAGCGTGTGAACTGTCCCCTGATCATCACAATATTTCATGCATTGGTGGAGAGTAGAGTGCACCACCATGTTGGACTGAATCCAGGGACGTCCTAGAAGCATGTTGTAAGAGGTGTCGACGTCGATGACATAACTTGTCACCTCATACTTCAGACTTCCAAACTGGTAGCGAAGTTAGATCTTCCTTAAGGGATGACTTCTATTGGAGTTAAAACCAAAGATGGAGGTGTTGGTAGGCTTCAATCGGTTAACTGAGATCCCAAGTATCTACATCAGTCTCCTTGGGATGATGCTTAAGGCGAACCCCAGTTCTATGATAATTCGGTCTATTTTAAGAGAGTCCATGTATCCCATATAATACAATGGTCTATTATGTTTAATATTTTTGACCTGCATGTCATCTAGCGACAAGGTAGTGCATGGAACCTGCCTCGTCACTTGGTTGCAGTGAGAGCAAGATGGCTATGTAATTTAAGTCAAAAAGGTTTCGGAGTCAGCCAGAATTTCTCTCAACACGTCACTGGTTGTCTTGGACAATTGCAACAACTCGTAAAGAGTTATGTGGGCCAGGATGTTGGCTAGCTGAGCAAGCACGTCGAATTCAAATGGCGCACCAGCTGCCTCACTATCCTTCTTCGTCCCCTTCTGGAAGGAGAGCTTCTTCTGCTTAGAGGGTGGCTCTTCATTTGTCGCGATGGGTTCGTCAGGCCGCGTTTTGGAGTAATCTTTGATAGTTCCTCCCCGATCGAGTTCCTGACGGGCCTGCTTCATCATGATGAGTGGCCAAAGCCGATGCCTCCATTTCAGAGTCGGTTAATATACTTGCTTCATTGTGGTCTTCCTCGATGATTGCAGAAATCACGTGGCAAGTTTTTCCTTTGCTCAGCTTCTATTTATTTGATAAAGACCATTGTTCATTATTCAAGAGATCCGGATGTACCCACATAATTTCACCTTTCTTCATGGTGAATAGGGAGAGTTCTTTTTCCCTCATGTTATGCAGGTCATGATTAACAAACACCATCTTTACAGCAGGCACCAGGGACACTATCGCGGGAAATTCATTAGTTCCAACCGTTAGCGTGACTTCATTGGTTGTCACCCTCTTATGTTCCAACTTTAGTTGGATTACTTTGGCTTCAATTAGTGCTTGGATATTTTTTTAATGTGTAGCAGTCCTTCGTAGCATACCCCAAGTTATGATGATAGAGGCAGTACTTGAGTTCGTTGGTTATCCTGCTTCCTCTAGCCTCGGATTGGAGGAAAACTGGAGCATCCCCTTCTTGTTGAGCAAATTAAACCGGGGTTCTCCTTGCGAAGCGTTGTTCTCCCAAGTGGCGGATGAGATCTTCAACTAGTTCGCCTTACTAAACTAACTCTTTCCAGCTCTTAGATTCAACAACTCCCATTTTGACCAATATCTTGGTAAAAAGGTTGTGCTTGCAAGTCTCCACCAACGTCTCTTGCGACATGCCATGAGGGCATCGCATCGACATCTCGCGAAAATCTCGATAAAATTTTTAACCGTCTCATCCTCTCTTTGCTTATTTGCCAGAAGAGAGTGAATGGATACTTCGGTGTCTGTTCGCAGCGGAATTTCTTCGCCTTCCTTCCATTGAATAAACTCGAATTACAACGGAAGAGAATAAGAAAAAGAAAGAACAAACGAGAGGATTTTATATCTCAATCGCTCTCTTTTACAAAATAGTGTGGGATCTGTGGCGATGGGATCTATCAAGCAGCTCCTTTGGACGATCGAACGTCGAACTCTTCTCTCTTGAAGATGACGGCCAACTGTAGACGATCTTCTCTGGTCTTTCACGAACTCAAGGTTCTATGCATAACTTGAATTCTCCAAGATGCCGAAAAGAAGAAAAGAAGACCGAAAAAGAAAAAACCCCTAGGGCTTCCCCAAGAGGGTATTTATAGCCTTAGGATGATTTGAGAGTTTCTATCTAAATAGAATTTGTTCTCATCAAGGATTTAAATCAAATATCTTAGTTTTGATTTAAATCTCTTGATTTAGAGTTCTAATCGGACTTAATTTGGGTATTTGCATAAGTCCAAATCATAATTTCAATCAATTTGAGATTCTGGTTATCTCTTCACGCGGAGCTAATCACATCAAAACGTGGAGCTATTGAACCAGAACGCGAAACTGACGCGGAGCTATTGAATAGCTCCGCATTTTGTTCAAACGCGAGGCTAAAGTAGCCAAACGCGGGGCTGCGGAGTTAGCTCCGCATTCAGTTGTGGAAAACTCTATTTACTTATAAATTTTCACCGCCAACAGAACCTCCTCCAAAGTTTTCAAAATGGTTTAGAACTTAGCAAATTTTGAAATACTTTGGATCTTTAAACTGAAAATGCAGAGTTAAAATACCAAGTTTATCTCGCGTTTTATTCACTTGCGCGGAGCTAAATAGCTTCGCGTTCTAGTGAGTAATTGTTCATTAATTTTCTCAGTAATTACTTTGCTTTGTCTTTCGCGCCGAATACCAAGAGGCGGATCATTTAAATAGAGCCTCAAGCTCTTCTTCTTCTTCATTTCATCCGAAGAATTTCAAGAGCATAGAGCTCAGGCGAATCAGTTTGAAGGGATGATCTTCAACCAAACTTCCTTTGACTTTCCAAAGATTTTTCATCACTAGAATGTCATCTAAGAAGAGTACGGCATTGCACGCCTCCTCACCATCGGCGACCGGTGCGAGCGGCGGCGGCGGCGGCCGAGGCAGTGGCCACAATGGCGAGCCAATCCATGCTGTACCAATTGAAGGTAGAAATTCCCAACTTTTAGACTCCTTAGATCAATTTTTGGAGTGTTTTGGCTCGGTTTTAACTGACCAGCCATTTTTGAACCGGCGAGATCGCCGTTCTCCGGCCGTAAGGCTTGGGAAGAAAGGAGAAGACAGAGAAGAACTCTGGTCTTTTTCTTACGCGAAATTATCGCGTCATCCTCGCGTTTGAAACACGGGGCTATTTTAACTAGCAGTCGCGTTTTAATCGCGAGACTATTTTGACTAGCAGTCGCGTTTCATTCGCGAGGCTATTTTGACTAGCAGTCGCATTTCAATCGCGAGGCTATTTTGACTAGCAGTCGCGTTTCAACGCGAGGCTATTTCCTTAACTGCGCGCGGATTTTACCCTTAGCTCCGCGTTTTCATACTTAGAAGATTTTTCGAGTCTTTGTAAAACATTTTCTAACTCTTAATTCTTCTTTTGCAGTGAAGTGCTTGGATCAGATCCTTTTTGAAGAGGCGTGCATATGGCTCTTCCGATCTTCATCAGCAAAAGTAACTCTAAGGAAGCCAGAAGCATATGCTTTATAACATAGTTGCAGGTTTCAAGCCCTGGCTACAAAAGATAAACTTTTGAAGGAGTTACAAGAACTCTACAGCAGCTCATTAAGTTTTCTTGAGGACCATTTCTGTTAGATGACAATCTCTGTTGCTTTCCAAAGTAATAAAGATGATCATCTAAGGGCTTGTAGCATGTCGAATCCAACTTGTGCATCTTCATTAGGATTCTTGTAGCAGTATCTTCAGATAATCCACTAAGGACTTTTAAACAGATCATAGATGAGATTTGCAAAGGAGAACTTTTGCATGTGAACCAGGGAATTTCAACACTCCATGGAGGAGACTCGTTGTCGGGTTATTGAGTCGATGAATAGGTTGAAGCTTTTTGGGAGAGTTATAACTCCCTCTTCTTCTGTAATCTTTTGCTTCATGAATAAAGATAATTTCTTTTCTCTTTATCTGTTGGCTTCAAAAATTTTGCTTGCTCAACAAATAAATAACTCATTATTCTGGTAAAACAATCCAAGGCCCATTTGCGTAACTTAGATTTGTTAGTACCTGAAATGATCAGATAAGGATCATTTAACTTAGATAGAGGCGCTTAATTGCACATGCCTTAGTTTGATGGAGGCAATTCAAGGCTCTGATGTGTAACTTGAACTGCACATGCCAAGATAATCAAGTGATGATTATCAGATTTCGGCAGAGGCGCCTAATTGCACATGCCTAAGTCTGAGCTTCATAGAAACGCGTCGCTAAAATACCAAGTTAGCTTCGCGTTTTGCATAATTACGCGGAGCTAATAGCTTCGCGTTTTAGATGACCATGCGAAGCTAAATAGCTTCGCGTTTTAGGGAGTAACTGATCAATCAGTCGCTTCGATTTTCGCGCTGAATACCAAGAGGCGGTTTTCTTCATTTAAATGGAGTTTTAACTCTTTTTTCTTCACTCATCTGAAGAATTTGAAGAAATCAAGAACTTCAGGCGACCGGCGATTTCAGGCGACCCGCTCAATTTCGACCGAATTTCCGTTGATTTCTCCAAGATTTCTCAAAAATCAATGGCACCCAAGACTCATGCTTCTTCACGTGCAGCCTCGCCGTCGGCGACTGGCGCAAGCAGCGGTGGCAGCCGCCGTGGCGGCGGCGAGCCAGTCCACGCCTCGCCTATCGGAGGTAAGAACCTCACTTTTGGGGCTTTCTAGAACATTTTTAGAGTGATTTGGCTCGGTTTTAACCGGCCAGTCATCTCTTTTTATCGGCGAAATCGCCGTACTCCAGCCAAATGGCTTGGAGAAGAAGGAAAAGATCTCTGATCTTCCTCCATGCTAAGCTATCGCGTTATCTCCGCGTTTTAAATGCGAAGTTACTTTTGCTAACTATCGCGTTCGGACGCGAGGTTAGAATTTTAGCTTCGCGTTTGTAAACGCGAAGTTATTTTATCATCCTCGCGTTTCGGCAAAACGCGAGGCTATCCTCTTAACTTCGAGCGGAGTTATCCCTAGCTCCGCGTTTTCATACTTAGAAAAATTTTCTGATTTTGTAGAAATTTTCCTAATTTTTAATTCCTCTTTTGCAGTTGGCTCTTCAGTGGATCCAATCTCCCAAGGGCAACACTTGGGCTATGGCGGGGGTGCTGACTCAATCACCCAGTTTCGCTTCACGACTGTTTTTGCTGCGTACAAGCCGGGCTTGAGAGAACGCAGGGAGAAGCTAACCAACTACAGCCTTGCTACTGTACGGGAGATCATTACGGATGCTCCCTTTGAAGCCACCAACCGGGAGGCGTTGGAGAAGCCGGGGTTCCTCTTTGGAGATGCTATAGAGCACTCGGATAAGATCCTCTTTGAAGAGGAGGGCAAGTGGCTGTACCAACCGGGGATCTGCTCATGTTTCTGCCTGACATGGAGCGTAGCTACCCTCTGGTGTATCTCTAGAGGCTATCTTCCCACCGCGAGTTAGAATTTGAACTAACTTGTGAGTATGATAGTGTTGCGACCGAAAAATTCGGCGCGAATGGGGCTTTTCAAGACGGTCCCCCCAGATGTATTACAGGGCTCCTCCCAGGCAGAGTCACCAAAGAGCACCCTGTTGGTGAAGTCCCGATTCGTGCTAAGACTTTCCTTAGCGAATTCTTAGCCAAGGGTGGTCAGTACACTGCCAAAGACTTTAGAATGCTTGGATGGGTCCACTCCTCGGGCAACATGTGGTGGTTCAGACTCGTCAAACACATACTGGACACCCATGAGCAGACGCTAAAGGAAATCAGCTTGTACAAAGCCATTAGAAACGTCCAGTTTGGCTTGCCTCAAAGTGCCTTCCACTTATTCTGCCTGCTGGAGATGTATAACCCTGAAACCGGCACCTTCTTCACACCAGTGGGTGAGCTTGGATTCGCTCTCCATGAGATGTTCGAAGTGTCTGGTTTATCAATGGGCGAAGTCCCTTATGAGGAATACATCCCCACTGCTGAAGAATTGAAGATGTTGAAAGCGGGGGATGAGCACATCTACTAGACTTACTGGGAAATGATGTGCCACTATCATATTTGTGCCGACCTGGCTGGAGTAAGGAACCAGGGAATTGGCCATAAGAAGTGGGCAGACTATCTTTTCATTAATCTGAAGGAGAGTCTCCCTATGGTTCGTGGATGCCCTTCCATTAGTATCGAAGAAGTGAAGGAGCGTATCTCCAGTTTAGAAACCACATCATACACGACCGATTCAAATGAAGGAGGATTTGGTCCTGGCACGGCCTTTCAGGGCTTCCACTACCAGGCACAGTTTCCAATTTCAGATAGGGGTCTGCTTGCAGGATTCCTGATACTTTGGTTAAAGAGATGCGTTGTCCCTTCTCTTCCCAAGGAGGCCATTGCAAAGAATGTCATCTATCCAGCTGTTCTATTGGCCTATGGTCGACCATTCGGGTTGTTACCAGCAATGGTTGCCAACCTCCAAAGCGGGCTCCGGGCCCTTTGCAACAGTTTCATGCCAGCGGAGAAGAATAAAGGCAAAGCTGGGAAGGGCAAAGCGGCCAAAGAAGCTGCCACGGTGAAGACACCGAACCCAAGGGTAGAGATGCCTTATACATATCTAATAGCGTGGCTAATCATGCACTGTCCGTCTTTGATGAGTGCTGCGGATTACAACCCAATTGACAACCCGTTCTTGGTAGAGAAGTATGAGCGCTCTGTCTGGAAGAGCAATTACATGTCTCAAATCCACAGAACACTCCGTCATCATCAAAACTATGAGATCTTCCGCTGTTTCCCAGACTTCCCTGGGGGGAGAGTATGGATCTAAATTTAAAGATATTTTGGGAGCAGACCAGTTCACCAACTTATCTTCAGGGGTTTTCTGGTGGTTATTGAATATTCGCCCCGGACACTTGGTGTACAGGCAAGACACCATGTGCTACATAGAGCCGTATATCCCGAGCAGATTTGCTCGTCAATTTGGGTATACGCAGCTTTATGTAGGAAATCCAAACAAAGAATTGGCGTACGAGGGAAATCTGTATGCAGGGGCACGGGGCTGGTTCCATTTTGTTGCTGGAGGAACCGGAGCAGAATTTATGCTACCCCTGAAATCACCAGAGCTAAGCATGGTGTTAAGCTTTTGTACCTGGTATAGCGTTGCAAACGCTGAAGTGCCAAGCTTCTCCATCAACCGCAGCTGCTGCAAGGAGATAGAGGCCTTCTATGCCAGCCGCAAAGGGGCAAAAAGAGTGAGGGTGAAAGGAATGAACGAATTCCTTGGTGCGGCGGCCGATCCATCAGATTTGGGCAACTCTGATGGTAATGACGATAATGGCAATAATGATGACGGCGATGATGGTGGTGCCCCTCAAGACTTGATTCCCCGTCCCCGGAGTCCAACCGTTAAACGCCGTAGACCTATAAGAGGTGAACCGACGAAAAAAAAATAGAAATTAGCCCGGGGACCCTCTTAGTCACTCAAGAGGCGGCAGCCAAGTTTGCTTCAGATTTGTTGGCTTCAACTCTGCCTCCGGCGCCAGTAGAGGAGAGTAGACCTGCCGAAGCTCTAAGAGCTACTGAGGTCCTGACTTCCCCAACAGCAGAATCTGTTGATCATTCCGCGATGCAATCCCTGGGTAGCGAAGCGGGAGCGCTCCTGGAAACAGCGATGGCTCCTCCTCCAAGTCCGACCACTGGACTTGTTTCTCTTGGTATGGCTCTTTTATTCTATCTTCTTGTTCATATTTCCTCGTTATATGTAACACATTTGTTTGCTTTTTTTACAGGTGGTCAGCCCCACTCGCCGATGCATTCGACTACCAGGGGAGAGTCTGAGGAGAGGGTGGATTATTCGGGCACCACTGGCTCAGCGGGTGGATTAGGTAGTTCTGCAAATGAATTTGACGCAGACTACTTCACGACAACTACTCCCTCTGTTCCTTCTTCAGTTTCCCCAATAGATGAACTCGGGAGTGATGATAGGACAGAGGTGGTTGTCAAGGCTGCAGCAAGAGAAGCAACGCCATCCCCAAGTCTGTCGTCTCCAACACCACCGGTCTGCTTCAAAGAGACCTTTCCAGTAGTTGTTGGTGTACCCTCTGATCCTCAGCCAGCAGTGTTAACATCTTCTACCATTATGGCTGTTGAGCCGTTGGTGACTCCTCCAGCCCCGAGTCCTCCGCCGGCGAGAGATGAAGAAAATTTGAAATTCTCATTCGAAGCCACTTCTGCCGCGGGAGGAACTTCGGGTGAAGACACACCATTATCTACCCCTGCTAGTAGCGTTGCCCGGGTGATCTGTACTAATGATGCTTCTCCTCTGGTTCCTAATTCTGCCAAGTCCATGTTGGCTTTACTGGCCCCTCATTTCATGAATCTGGTACAGGGACGGGCTTCTTCTTCCTCGACACCAACGGACGCTACTCCTCCCCCAGCGACATCTTCCTTAGCACTGCCTGCTCTAAACACAGACACTGTGGACCCTCTTGAAGAATTCTTCAACCACAGTGTAAATGACTTTATGCGGCTACTAAGGAGGTGTATCGGGATGATTCTTGACAGAAGAGATTTCTTTAGTCTTGTACTTCCAATGTTGTCCAGCTATCTGGATAATATTGAAAGGATTAGGGGACAAGACCGAGCAGCTCCCTACAGGGCCTATCTCGAAGCTTTAGAAGATCAGGTGAATACGCTCAACACAGTTCGCCAAGCGGATGTGGAAGCGATCACTGAGATCGAGTTGGCGCGTCTTCGGGTAGAGTTGGTGGCTCGTCAAGAGGAATTGAGGCGCCAAGAGGAAGTCTGGTCTCGGGAGTTGGCAGAACTACAAGCTAGCCAGGAATCAATCCTCAGGGGGTTAGAGGTAGTGGACTTCGAGATTGAGGGGAGTCAAGCTGCTATCCTCAGAGCCAGAGATACTATTGCTAAGGCCCGAGCTATTCTGGAGGCCAGCGAATCTCGGTTAGGAGAATCCGTTAAGAAACGGGAAGAGTTGATCCTCCAACGAGGACAACTCGAACAAGAGGGCGCAATAAGAAGCCGCACTATTGAAGAATCTCGTCAGCGGTTGGCCCAGCAACTGACAATAAATGACGATGATTTACGCCGGCAGGCTCAACACTCCGTGGAGGAGACTCGTCGTCGAGTGATTGACGAGGTGACGAATAAGTTGAGACTTCTAGAAGATCCATAAATTTCTCCTATTCTTTTATTCTTCATTCTTTTTGTAAGAATTTGTAATAAAAGAGAGAACTTTTTGTAACTTCATTCTTCATTGATGAATAAAGGTAATCTTTTGATTCTTTTACCTGTTGGCTACCAAATTTGTTTGCACAACAGATAACTTGTCATCAAAATGATTTAGTTGTTATAGGTAAAGTAGTCCAAGGCTCATTTGCGTAACTTAGACTGCTAATACAGAGGTAATCGGCTAAGGCAGAGGCGCCTAATTGTGCATGCCTAGTTTTAATCAAGAAGTTCAAGTGCTCATCCGCGTAACTTGAACAAGTGGACGCGGTTCAAGGCACTCATGCGTAACTTGAACTGGGCACACCAAGATGATCGGGTCAGGATCATCAGATTTTGGCAGAGGCGACTAATTGCGCATGCCTGGTAAGAAAGAAGTTCAAGTGCTCATCTGCGTAACTTGAACAAGTGGAGGCGGTTAAAGGCTCTCATGCGTAACTTGAACTAGGCAGACCAAGATGACCGGGTCAGGATTCATCAGATTTTGACAGAGGCGCCTAATTGCGCATGCCTGGTAAGAAAAGAAGTTCAAGTGCTCATCTGCGTAACTTGAACAAGTGGAGGCGGTTCAAGGCTCTCATGCGTAACTTGAACTGGGCACACCAAGATGACCGGGTCAGGATCATCAGATTTTAGCAGAGGCGCATGCCTGGTAAGAAAAGAAGTTCAAGTGCTCATCTGCGTAACTTGAACAAGTGGAGGCGGTTCAAGGCTCTCATGCGTAACTTGAACTGGGCACACCAAGATGATCGGGTCAGGATCATCAGATTTTGGCAGAGGCGCCTAATTGCGCATGCCTGATAAGAAAAGAAGTTCAAGTGCTCATCTGCGTAACTTGAACAAGTGGAGGCGATTCAAGGCTCTCATGCGTAATTTGAACTGGGCACACCAAGATGACGGGGTCAGGATCATCAGATTTTGGCAGAGGCGCCAAATTGCACATGCCTGGTAAGAAAAGAAGTTCAAGTGCTCATCTGCGTAACTTAAACAAGTGGAGGCGGTTCAAGGCTCTCATGCGTAACTTGAACTGGGACACCAAGATGATCGGATCAGGATTATCAGATTTTGGCAGAAGCGCCTAATTGCGCATGCCTGGTAAGAAAGAAGTTCAAGTTCTCATCTGCGTACTTGAACAAGTGGAGGCGGTTCAAGCTTCTCATATGTAACTTGAACTGGGCACACCAAGATGACCGGGTCAGTATCATCAGATTTTGGCAGAGGCGCCTAATTGCGCATGCCTGGTAAGAAAAGAAGTTCAAGTGCTCATCTGCGTAACTTGAACAAGTGGAGGCGGTTCAAGCCTCTCATATGTAACTTGAACTGGGCACACCAAGATGACCGGGTCAGTATCATCAGATTTTGGCAGAGGCGCCTAATTGCGCATGCCTGGTAAGAAAAGAAGTTCAAGTGCTCATCTGCGTAACTTGAACAAGTGGAGGCGGTTCAAGGCTCTCATGCGTAACTTGAACTGGGCACACCAAGATGACCGGGTCAGGATCATCAGATTTTGGCAGAGACGCCTAATTGCGCATGCCTGGTAAGAAAAGAAGTTCAAGTGCTCATCTGCGTAACTTGAACAAGTGGAGGCGGTTCAAGGCTCTCATGTGTAACTTGAACTGGGCACACCAAGATGACCGGGTCAGGATCATCAGATTTTGGCAGAGGCGCCTAATTGCGCATGCCTGGTAAGAAAAAAAGTTCAAGTGCTCATCTGCGTAACTTGAACAAGTGGATGGTTATACTCTTAGTGATCTGCAACAGATGTGACAGTTACTCTGTCATCACTCTGGTTTAGTTTAGGCATAGTATTTCTTCAGAAATTTGCCGTTGATCGGCATCATCATTCTGTCACCATCCTGGTTCATTAAGCGATAGGCTCCACTAGAGATACCGTCTCCACAACAAACGGTCCTTCCCACTTGGGTTCAAATTTACCCTTAGTCTTGTGGGTTAGAACCATTGGCCTTTTAATAGCCAGGACCAAGTCTCCTTGTTTAAAGGTCCTTGGTTTAATGTTCTTATTGAACGTTTTCGAGATTCGGGCTTGATACAACTCAATTTATTGCTGAGCCCTGAGACTTTTTCATCTAACGCCTCTAGTTCTTGCAATCTTTGTTGATGGCACTCTTCTGTCGTCATCTTTGTGGCTAAAGCCACTCTCAAAGATGGTATCTGGATTCAAGAGGCAAGACGGCCTCACTTCCGTAAACCAAGGAGAATGGGGTAGCTTTTGTCGAAGTGCGAATGGTGGTGCGATAAGCCCACAGACACTCTCCCAGCTTTTCATCCCAGTCCCTTTTGTTAGAGGAGACAAACTTCCAAAGGAGTTTAATGATTGTCTTGTTGAATGCTTCGGCTAATCCATTTGCCGTGGGGTTATATAGCGTTGAAGCAATATCTTTGATTATGAATTTATCGCAGAATCTTGAGAATCCCTGGCTGATGAATTGCAGTCTATTATCATGAATGATCCTTCGGGAGACGCCAAAACGATAAATGACATGATGCTTGATGAATTTAATCATATCTGTCATTTTCACCTCTCTCATGGGCACGGCTTCGGCCCATCTTGAAAAATAATCGGTTATTGCAAGAATAAACCGATGTCCTCTGGATGACGGGGGAGTTATTGGCCCCACAATATCCATTCTCCATGCCTCAAGCAGCCAACTAGCAACGGTACTGTGCAAGTATTCTGGGGGTTGATGAATAAAATTGGCATGTACTTGGCATGCATGGCATCGTCTGGCGTATGCCATTGCCTCTGTAATCATGTTTGGCCAGTAATATCCCAGCCTTCTTATGCGGTCTCCGAGTTTTGGACCGGACTGATGAGCTCCACATACTCCATCATGTGTTTCCTTCAGCACTTCATCTGCTTCTGTTTTTGATATGCAGCGTAATAGCAGACCATCATTTGATTTTCTATATAAAGTCTGGAGTGTACGATCAAAGTAGAATCTCGGGGCCTTCCTCTTTATCAAGGTAGCCTCCTTTGGATCCTCTGGTACTATCCCATATAGGGCGTAATCTACAATTAGAAATCGCCAATCTCGGGGCTCCAGTATTAGACCTGTCTGGCACACCTCTTCGGTTTGGGACACCGTGTCTGGGTGGAGTTCTCTGCTACCAATGGTGATGATTTTAGCTTCACCTAGCGGGATTGCCAATGTTGCAGCTAACGCAGCAAGAGCATCTGCATAGACATTCTCATTCCGAGATATATGATATATATAAAATTGTTCAAAATATCCTGCTAGCTCAGTAGCTAGCTGATGATAGGAGATGAGAGTTTCATGTCTGACTTCACACTCACCCGTCATCTGATTGACGATGAGCTTAGAGTCTCCATATGCCTCTAAATAATTCACCCCCAGTTGCAGAGCCATTTTCAGGCCGATAATGAGCGCATTGTATTCCGCCACATTATTCGTGTACGGTTCTGTTAAAGAGTAACTGTTAGGCAATATATATTTATGTGGGGATATTAGCACAACCCCCACTCCAGCAGCAGATCATCTGGCAGCACCATCAAAGAATATTTGCCATGGTTGTTCTTTGCTAACTGTGTTGACCTCTGACGTCTGTTTGGATTTGGACCAAATTGGATGGTCTGCAAGGAAATCGGCGATCGCATGTCCCTTCATGGCCTTTTGAGGGACGAAGTGTATATCATATGGCGATAGTAATAACGCCCATTTTGCCAATCGGCCGTTTAAGGATCCTGATTTTGTCATCAGGATTTTTAAGGGATTGACCTGTGAGATGACATGTATCGTTTGCCCTGAAAGATAGTGTCGCATTTTCTGAACAGCGAATACTAGGGCTAAATATTCTTTTTCAATCAGGGTATACCGACGCTCGACTCCGATCATTGTCCTGCTTAAGTAATAGAGGGCGTGTTCATGGTCGTGCTCATTATACTGAGCAAGTAATGCTCCTAACGCATCATCCATGGCCCTTACATATATAAGAAATGGCTGCCCAGGGACTGGTGCCATAAGAACAGGAGGTTTAGTGAGATATTATTTGAGATTGTCAAATGCCTGTTGACATGCCTCATCCCATACGAAAGAAACCCTCTTTTTCATGAGTCTGGAGAACGACTGGCATCGCCCTGATAGATTGGAGATGAAGCGCTGGATATAGGCTAACTTTTCTTGTAATCCCCTTAATTCCTTAAGATTGCGGGGCGGTGGCATTTCACTAATCACTTTTTACTTTTTCTGGGTCAAGGAAAATTCCTTTTGAGGTTATTATGAACCCAAGGAATTTCCTGTTGGACACCTCCATAAAAGACTTAGTGGGATTCATCTTCAAGTGATGTTTTCGCATAAGATCGAAGACTGTTTTTAAGTCATGCAGGTGATCTTCTTTGTTCTTGCTGCAGCAACAATTATTCATCACAGCAGATACTGCTGTCATAAGCTGCTCGCAATGACAAATAGGATCAGATTGAACTTGATTTATGCCTCTTTTCTTGGTTAAGTATTCTCTGAGGTCAGTGGCCTTGAATATGGAATTGTGGGGCACATTCATCTGTTGAGAGGGTCTAGGAGCCCACTGAAGCTTCTTGAGATCACTGGAGTCCAGTTCTGATCCATTAGTGTGACGATCAGCCCTGATTTTGTATTCGGGTTGATTTGCGTGGAGCTAAGAGATAGCTCCGCGTTTTGCGTCACGGGGCTGAGAAATACCCTCGCGTTTTGGAACGCTAGCCTCGCGTTTTACGCTGGCTTGACATTTTTACAGAAATTTATCTTCTGGAATATTAGCCTCGCATGGAAGAAAATTCTTGAACGCTGGCTTACTCTTGCGATTAATGCAAGTCATAACTTCGCGATTAACGTAAATTTGTCAATCATCTTCGTGATTTACGCGAAGGTAAAGAAGCTTGCGATTAACGCAATTTTCACCGTCATTGCGATTAACGCTAAGATCAGTTTTAGCCTCGCGTGGAGAATCACCATCACACGCTGGCTCTATCAGTATTCTATCCTTGCGATTAACGCGAGCTTTTCTCGTTTCAAGTCTAGATACAATAGCCTTGCGTGGAGAATCACACGCTGGCTTGTCCTTGCGATTAACGCAAATTTTGCTGTCTTTGCGATTAATGCTAAGATTAGCCTTAGCCTCGCGTGGCGAATCACCATCACACGCTGGCTCTAAGGAAAGTTTATCCTCGCATTTTATGCGAGCGTCAGAAATATTGCATTTATCGCAAGTTGTACTGGCTTCGCGTTTATCGCTAAACTCAGTAGTAGCCTCGCGTGGAGAATCATACGCTGGCTTTAAGGAGATTATATCCTCGCGATTAATCGCGAGTGTTAAAAATCTTGCGGTTATCGCAAGTTGTACTGGCTTCACGTTTATCGCTAAGCTCAGTAGTAGCCTCACATGGAGAATCACATGCTGGCTCTAAGGGAAGTTTATCCTCGCATTTTACGCGAGCATCAGAAATCTTGCGTTTATCGCAAGTTGTACTGATTTCGCGTTTATCGCTAAGCTCAGTAGTAGTCTCGCATGGAGAATCACACGCTGGCTTTAAGGAGATTATATCCTCGCGATTAATCGCGAGTGTCAAAAATCTTGCGTTTATCGCAAGTGCTACTGGCTTCACGTTTCTCGCTAAGCTCAGTAATAGCCTCGCGCGGAGTATCACACGCTGGCTTTTCCTTGCGATTAACGCAAGTTGTTGCTTCGCGTTTAACGCGATAATGACTAGTCTCGCAATTAGCGCGAGCCAGTTTGCGAGGGACCATAGCCTCGCGTTCTTTAGCCTCGCGTCCAAGGCGGGCTTTGAGGGCTTTTCGCCTCGCTCTCCGATTTCTATTTCAGAGTTGGGTTCTGGTCAATCCAGTTCCCAGGTCTTCTTCGACAGTAGGGAGGTCATCCTCTGCTAGGATTTCCTGCCCGATCACCGGCTCTATGGCCGCGGTCTCCAAGGATCCCCGTTCCTCGGTGGATTCCTTTTTACCCGTTGCTCGGGTATTGGAGCGCACGCGACGATAGTGTCATGTGTCGTTCAGGTTACCTGATGATTCAGAGGAGAGGTACTCTTCGTACTTCTGCTGGTCGATTTTAATGACCAGCATGTCTACGTCGGATCCGATCATATCGACGTTCGATTGTGCCACAATCTCTTCTTTAGTAAAAGAGACGGCTCCCACTGTGATCGCCAATTTGTTCGCAGCGGAATTTCTTCGCCTTCCTTCTATTAAATAAACTCGAATTACAACGGAAGAGAACAAGAAAAAGAAAGAACAAACGAGAGGATTTTATATCTCAATCGCTCTCTTTTACAAAATAGTGTGGGATCTGTGGCGATGGGATCTGTCAAGCAGCTCCTTTGGACGATCGAATGTCGAACTCTTCTCTCTTGAAGATGACGGCCGACTGTAGACGATCTTCTCTGGTCTTTCACGAACTCAAATCTCTATGCGTAACTTGAATTCTCCAAGATGCCGAAAAGAAGAAAAGAAGATCGAAAAAGAAAAAACCCCTAGGGCTTCCCCAAGAGGGTATTTATAACCTTAGGATGATTTGAGAGTTTCTATCTAAATAGAATTTGTTCTCATCAAGGATTCCAATCAAATATCTTAGATTTGATTTAAATCTCTTGATTTAGAGTTCTGATTGGACTTAATTTGGGTATTTGGATAAGCCCAAATCATAATCTCAATCAATTTGAGATTCTGGTTATCTGTTCACGCGGAGCTAATCGCATCAAAACGCGGAGCTATTGAATCAGAACGCGGAACTGACGTGGAGCTATTGAATAGCTCAGCGTTTTGTTCAAACGCGAGGCTAAAGTAGCCAAACGCGGGGCTACGGAGTTAGCTCCGCGTTCAGTTGTGGAAAACTCTATTTACTTAGAAATTTTCACCGCCAACAGTGTCGTCTTCAAAGAAACGAGCTAGAAACTCCCTCTCCATGTCAGACTAGGCATTGATGGTTCCCGGGAGCAACTGCATAAACAAAGTGAATACAGGCCCTTGCAGAGTACTTGTAAAAATTTTTGTCATCATTGGGTCATTACCCATGAGATGGTTGGACTGCGAAAGGAAATAGTATATATGTTGGTTCGAAGATCCCTTCCCATCATATAACTCTAACTTGAGAGGCTTATATTTTGCAGGAAACGGGGCGAACTCCCACTCTATCTGATAGGGTATCATAATCGCTATTTCTTGCAATCCTTTGAAGTGCATTAAGGCTTCTATTTGGCTTTGAAACTTCTCCATTCTTTCAGCATGAAGATCAATGAAATATTCTTCCTCACTATCTTTTTTCCTAGTATCTCGGTTAGTTTCAGTTTCATCCTTCTTGGTCTTATCATGGATGGATTTGGTTTCATCATTCTCTTTTTTAGTTTTATCAGAAGAGGAAAAACCCCCTATTTCATTTTCTGTGTTCCTTTGATTATTTTCTAGGACCTTCGCAAGCATCGCTTTGAGGTCATCGATGTATTTTTGTTGCTCCTGGATGAGGCGTTCTTATGTCTCAATCCTCTGTCTCATCTCAACCGACGGCTCGGCCATATGAACCGTCATCGAGAGGAAGCATGTGATCGCGGCGTTGTTATGACCGAATGATCGCTAAATTCTTCATTTTCATCATCCGAACCCCTAGCTAATCTTTTGTAGTCGCGGGAAGCCGTTAAGCTTGATCTAAGGCCCGTGTGATGATGCGCCTCCTCTGCCTCAGTGTCAGAGGCATACCCTTCAGTGACTGGTTTCTTGTTTTTATTCACCATATTTGATGTGAAAATGGGCAATTCTTGATCTGAGTCAGAGTCTCACATCTGCAGTCGTCTTCTTTTAGGAATGCAAGATTCCGGTGCTGACAGCCATCTGAACACCGATGTTCTCGGGGCTTCACAATTATAGTGAATCAAAACTGCAGCGATTAATTTTTTGTAGCAGCATGACCGATGGGGCTGTGTGGCTTTCCTTTTGTTCGTAATATACCTCTGTAAATCCGGAGTTTCTTCACGTGGTGTCGATATAACCATCTTTTGGGGATGAGGCCTGCTTCTTGAGTGATGTCTATTTTTCCAGATTCTTCACACGGTGGAGATTCTTGCGCTCATTCTTCTTCTCTTCTGTTCTTAGAGGAAGCTCGAACTATTGCCGCGAGAGAGATCTGACCAAGGTTCTTTTTGAGTCCCACTTGAGGGTTATTTATAGGCCCCTAAGTTCTTAAGGAGGTTTCATTTTAGATAGAAATAAGATCTTAATGTAATTTTGATAAAATATTTTAATCTTGTTTTGATTTGATTTACTCCAGATTCATTGTATATGGTCCTGTTTCTGCACCAAAAAATCAATTAAACTCAAATTAGAATATGTAGAATTATCAAACTCAAACAAAATTAATTTAGAATTCTGCATTCAAAAATTAATTTGATTCTGATTAAAATTTGGATATGGTTAGAAATTACAAAATAACCGGAGATAGGGCTAAAATATATGGTGCACGACGGAGGTAGGGATCCACTGCGCGAGACGAGCGACCGGGCGGCACTGCGTGTGGCGAGCAGCTCGTGAGGCTGGCTTCGGTCGAATTTTTTTTCGTTCTATAGGAACATCTATCCAAATTTTATAACTTTAATTAAACAAATAGAAAATATAGAATTAAATATAGTTAATAGCATGCGACAGTGAGTTAAAAAAAAACTCATCTTTGCCTGGTTGAATTTCCTTCTTTCCCTTTTTTTTCCCTTTCTTTTTTCTTCTTCACGTATGTTCTGTAAAAAAAAAATTCTGCGTTTGAGAAGAGGGGAGAGGATTCCTCTTTTATTTAGTTATAGTAGATTAGATACTTAAAAAAAAGAATCCTATTAGTTGGGAATCTAAATAACTAATTTCTAAATAAGAACCAATATAAGAATTTGGTTTAGATTCAACCACTTTTTTAATTCTCATCTCATTAGATATGAATCAAATAAAAAATCTTTTTTTAACCAATTATTTTTTTAAAAAAAATAAAAATTAATGCACAATAAAAAAAAGTGGGTGTCATACTAATAGAGTAGAAGAGCTCTATAGCGGCAAATATATTGGAGATGTATGTACCTAAAAAATTAGCTTGACGCAGAAGAGTGGAACCAAGGGCTTGCAAACTATTTGGACTGAGAAAACTCACCAAAAGACTATTGATAATTGAAAACTTCCATATTATTAGTCTTCATTTTTTTTTTTTTCTTTACACTTGTCTTTTTGTCTTATAATATATTTATAACTCATAATTCTCTAGGAAGTAATACAAAAAATAAGTTAGGATGGCGGTTAGATCCTCTCTCCTCTATTTAGATTTTGTGTGATATCCAAAGAGATTTATAGAGTTAATTTGTAAAGTTTTCCTAATTGAATGAAATAAAAATTTATTTTCCCTAAATTTCTGATTAATCATCAATTTCTATTATTTATGCAATTAAGCATTAGTTAACTAATATTTAAGACTCTAAGTTTAATATTAAAAAAATTAATTCCCCAACGGGGCGGTGCCTTTGTCCGGTAGGCCGTGCCGCCGGGCCAATCTCGGGCCAAGCCCTGGTATTGCATTCCGTACCTAAGGCACGACACGCCTCCTTTGCTAGTGCGGTCGTGCCCAAGCACAACGCACTTGTCACTCCTAGAATGAATGCGTAGGGGTAAAGTATTGCGGAAGGTAAAGAGTTGCTTAAACTATCGCAAGAGATTGTCTTGCAAGAAGAGGGCTCCGATCACAAGGCCAATGAAGCACAACAGGACGGAGAAGTCACTAGCATGGCGGGCAATGTAGCATAACAGGATGGATACGACACTAGCATGCCAATGGAGGGGTCCAGTGGTGGTACTGGCAGGACTATTCCAGGAGGTCCAATAGATTCATCTGTCCTCAAAAACTTTATTACACATGTTGCAACCTTCATATGAGAAAAAGTGGTAAATTATCGTACATCAAAAATCAGTAAAATTAAGCAATAAGGTTCTAGTTAAGCTTTCTATGATTTATAGCATTTCCATATTGCCATGCAGGAACGAGAGCCACTCAAATGCTTGAATCCATATATACCTTGGTTATCAATATATACCTTGGTTTCCTACTCGTATCAATACGTCAGCCAAATCGAGTTTTAGCATTTGTGAAAAATATGGCAACCAGAAACCAATATCTGTCACTTATCTTTCAGGGAGATGACATAACAGCCACACTTGACTTGAGCACCTTAATTTCTCGGCTTACCCAAAACGAGCCATATTATCAGCCTCCCAATGAGCCAGCTGATTTACTCGTTCAATTAGTCAGAGTCAGAATGGTCTTAAAAAAAATTAATCAAGCATTTGAGTGGGAGTTTCCAAAGGAGCATACCATTTTTCCTAGTGAGTCCACTAAATAGTTCTTTCTCGCTCGGACTTTTAGTTGAAAAGTAGGTTCACTGGGAAAAATGGTGTGGTGTGCTCCTTTGGAAACTCCCCTCTTGAGCATCCCTTCGGTGGAAAAAGGCTAGATGGCTATTTAAGAGCTTCGTCCATTTTCACCCACCCAACACTTTGAAACCTGTACCTTCTTCGATTCAAAGTTATACAATTGAAATAGAATTAAATAAAACCTCAAGCTCACTTGCCCTACTTGTGTAGCCATATATAGGATAATTTCCATGTTCGTTTGAGCCATTTGCCTCAGATTTTTCCAATCCCCTGTCAATAACTCAAAATTTTAGGTTTCAAAAATTAAATTCAAAATACAGAAGATTAGAAAGCAATGAAAGACAAGAGGGTACCTGCTAAGGTGCGTTCAAAATTCTTGCATGCGTTCGTTGAGAGAGGAAAGGACAGGTCGTAAAGCGTTCATTTGTTCAATAGATCTTAAAGAGTAGAGGGGTGTATGACCTAGAAGGAGACATGAAGACGAGGGTATACTTGTCCAAATTAAATAATGGTAAACTTTTCATTAAAAGAGAAATTCTATTTATGCACGGAAATTTACTCTTTATGTACATATTTAAAACTTTCAAATAATTATAAGTTTATCATTATTTTTTTTGAATAAGTTATCTTTTTAAATCCTAAATTTCTAAAACTTCTTAAAAATTTATAATATTGTCATTTTACTCCTCTATTCTCTCTCTAAAACCCAAAAAAAATATTTTTTTGTGCTATTTAAATCTTAAAAAGATACTATCCCACAAACTCATCGATTTCCTGACTCTCTAAAATTTTTATATTCGCATTTCTCAAAATATTAGAAAGAATTTTAAATTTTTCGAATTTACTGTGACAAGTAAAATTAGAATTTAAAGTTTGAGTTTTTGAAGTAAATAGAAAAATCAAATGTGCAATTAGTGTCGGAGTACAAATCTAAGGTATGATTTAAAATTATTTTTAGTTTTTGATTTGTTTTTGTTTGTAATTTATTGCTACTAATTTTTCGTTTGTTGGGGTGAGATGGTTGTTGCTGGTCGGGTATTAATACCCGACCAAATTAATTTTTGGTCAAAAATTAATATCCGATCACTATATATGTTTTGCTCTGATATTATATCTGACTGAAACAAATAAATGAAATCGGACGAAAGGAGGGTTAAATTTGAGGACGTAGAGAGTAAATTGTTAATATTTCAAAATTGAATATGGGTGTAAAGAGTAATTTGGGGTTGAAGAGTAAATTGCCCGTGCGTAAATAGAAGTTCCCTCATTAAAACCGAGTTCAAGATAGTGTGCTCTTAGACATTTGCTTTGCTCCACAGTGGGCCTACCAGGCTTTTATGCCCTTTCTCTTTGCTCCAAGTATATCTTGCGGGGAGGGAAAAAAAATTCAATGGCTAATCAGCACTAGCCAGCTTATATCAGACATGTTTAAAGTAATTCCAAATGAGGGGGAAAGAAAATAGACATTTCGAACCATTAAAATTTTGAAGGGGTTTTTATATGTCCCTTAAACCTTTAAAAATTAGAATTTAGTCTCTCAAATATTCATATTTATAATTTAGTCTCTCAAATTCTTTAAATTACTACAATTTAATCCCCCAGCCATATTTTTTGTTAGAATTTTCCGTTATATCCCTAAGTTACTTCAATTTAATCATCACTTTCCTCTTCTTCATCTCTTCTTATTGGGTTCCTCTCTTCATTTTTCTTCTTTCTCTCTTCCCTCTCAGTTAATTTCTAAAGTAAAGTAACTTAGGGGAACCCAATAAAAAGAGGGAAGAAAAAGAGAGAGGAGAAGAATGAAGAGGGAAATCCAACAAGAAGAGGAAGAGAGAAGGAAAAGAGGAGGAAGGACTAAAGTGAAATAACTCAGGGATATAACGGAAAATTCGGACCAAAAATAGGACTGGAGACTAAATTGTGGTAACTTAAAGGATTTGAGGACTAAATTATAAATATAAAGATTTGGGGGACTAAATTTTAATTTTTAAAAATGTAAGGTGCAGATATGTAATAACCCCAATTTTGAACTAGGTAGCACAAGAATGTAGACAGAAACCTCACCACTTTTTCCAGTGAGTCCACTAGATATAGAGCTTTCACTTGGAAAGTGGGCTCACTAGGAAAAATGGTGTGCTCCTTTGGAAACTCCCCAATCATAGTAAAAAAAAATATTTATTATAAAAAACATAATAATCCGAAAGAAAGAAAGTGCCAATGGATCCGTGGCCTGCTTGTGCTGCGGAACAAATAGAGATGGCCAGGCCAGCCAAGGACTGATCCCCGGCCGGCCGTCACCACCAACCACCTGCATGTGCACGCCAACAACAAATACGAAAGGAAACAATTAATAAAGAAATTATATCTAATTAATTCGTAGCACGAGGTCCCCTCGACGCAAGCTAACTACAGTCCCTTCTTCGTCAGTGCATGTTATATATTGATTTTAGCCTACAAAAGAAACAAAAATTCCATGATTGAAGAAGCAATCATGGAAACTAAGAAAAGATTTTACTCCTCAGTGTAATAAATAAATAAATAAATAAATAAAATAAAACAATTTGTTGAGTATTTTCCTTTTTCTTTTATATTTGATCGCAAACTAAGAAAGACTGTATTTGTGGAAAAGGAAGTATTTCCTTAGGAAGGTTTATACTCTATAATTAACTGTTATATCGTATATATTGTGAAAATTACGCAGATTGATTGATGTTATATATATTGATGCATGCAAGGAGTCACTGTTTTTATGTATATTTAAAAAAAAAAAAAAAACCCATAAATTTGAAGAGTTAAGATGGTAAAGGGGTTAGTTGTTGTTATTGTTGTTGTTGAAGAGTTAGACAGTGTTACATTAACACACGTTTCTCCATGACGATGATGATGCTCTCTATCCATCAGAACTCCCAAAACCGATAGTTTTTTCTTCATATGCAAAATGACCATATATAGGATACCTGTGCAAACCGACATTATTCTCCCAAGTCAGAAAAACAATAGTCATAAGAATGAGCTGAAAAGACTAAGTTTTTAAGTTTGGCAAACTGAAAAACGAAGCAGACATCAACACCATCGTGCACAGGAGAAGAAGGAGCGTACATGTGCGGTTTGGCCCAAAATGATCCTACAATAGATCCATCAAGTTTTTTGGCGAGAATTTTCATAAAAACTCATGCTTGTAATGTAGAACTAAGCATTTATACGATATAACGAGTTTCGGAAAATTTTTGAAAATCATTTAAATATTAAAGTTGACGCTAAATATTCAACAGCATAGTCTTTGAAAAGGGATTAGGCTAGCAGTTATATTCATATAGAATTCGAAACTAACCGGGCTATTATTATTATTATTATAGTATTATTATTTGAGTATAAATCTAAGCTAATTATTTGGCTGTCATATATTTAAACTTTAGTATTTAGGCCCCAAAAATGAATCAATTTAAACAGTTGGAGTATTAATTAAAGGTTTGCTATCCGGAGTTGTACATAAATTTGTTTACGCTTTCGATGAGAACAAACAAACAATGACATAAATACCACTTGGGGAAAGCTCATTCGGTGATATTCGATGTTAATGGGAATAATCTCTGGATTTAATTAGTATAATGTATTGCAAACACAATGTACTTTTTTAATTTCAAATATAGAGAAGAAAAATGTGGATGCATTGGATATATATATATATATATATATATATATATATATATATATATATATATATATACCTGAAGAATTATTATTAATTGCTTCTCCACCAAAAATTAAAATTTAAAAATAAAATAAAATAATATATAAATGGTATGATCCGATTCCAATCCGTCACTTGCTTCTGATCCCAGTCCCTTTAGGAACAGCTGTAATCAAACTTCCATGGACCACACCCATGTGCCTCCCACCAAATCCCATGTCCCAATCCCAATGGGACAGAGACCCTATCACAAATTCAACCACAATAATCCAACACTCATCACTTTCACCCAAGGAAAAAAAAAAAAAAAAAAAAATTATGATACAATTTCAATAGTAATTCATTACCAAAACGCAGCAGAATGACCCTCATCACTCACTCGATCTTCCAAGCATAGAGGAAGAAGCTACAAGAGGACCCATT